>JALIZH010019914.1:600000-843493 GCA_030522465.1 Rhipicephalus appendiculatus
TTTCAAACCCACTGTACGTCACAGATGCGCGGCCGCAGGGGCGTCTGAACAAGCAGGCGTATAGTGTGCAGCGACAGCACGGACCCGAGCTAACGGGGGGGGGGGGGGGGGGGGTTTCGACCTCTTCCCACGCCTCGCTGTGCGTGGCTCTGCAGTGTACGGTGAAACGGGGATCCTGGTGTTGAGCCGCCGCTGGGTAATTGGACCTTTAAGGCCCCCCGGCAGAGGCAACGCACCCCTTTGACCCGTTTCACGTAGACGGCACCCGTGGGCTGACCCACCAAGTGGAAACCGGCAGTTGCCTTTTCCTGTCTCTTTATCTCCCTACATCTTCGTATTTATCTCTCACTTCTCATCTTTCCTGTCTTCTCCTCTCTTCACTTTACTTCCAATTTTATGGGCGGCAAGGGTTAACCTCGTCTGGAGTAACCGACATCGGTTATTACATATTTGGTTATAGTACCTGTGTACAGCTCACGTTGGCAAGCCTAGTTCACGCACAGACTTTGTCGCGTCCCCGTGTTGGGCTCCGTGGTGGTTTTTGGCACAGCTGCCGAATCTTTTTTCACATCGATGGACTTAGCCTTCTCTAAGCTACCTGATCATTATCTCTCAAAAAGAGGACGCACCGAGGAAAACGTGCAATTACTTCGCCAGAAGAGACAGATGGAAACTTTCCCGCACTTCCACGTTGTTCATAGCTCAAACCATGAAAAGAATATGAGGGCCATCTCACCATTCACAGTCGCCAAAGTTCTTACAGACACACTAGGACCTGGCTACAAAGCCACGAAACTAGCTAGCGGTGACCCCCTCTTGGCGGTTCGCGACAAGCTCCAGCATGCCAAACTGACTAACCTGGTAGCATTCGGAAACGTTGAAGTCGCTGTGACCCCGCATCGGTCGATGAACTCGAGCAAAGGAGTAAATTCTGATGACGATCTTTCCAACCTGAGTGAAGAGGAGCTCTTACAGAGATGGAAGGAACAGCAGGTAACTAACATGCTGAGAACTAAAATAAAACGCGACAACAAAACATTTCCACAAAGCATCTTGTCATCACTTGTGCCTCGAGTGTGCTACCAGATACCCTTGAAACTGGCTACTACAAAAGCAAAGTCTGACCGTATTGTCACTCGCGTTTCTTATTTCACTTTTATTGTATTCGGTTTACGCCCACCAAGACTGTGAGCAAACCGCGCCTTCAGTGTTCGAGAAACTTCACGATTGTAGTAGATCGTTTTGTTGAGATTTCGCGCATAACGCGAATATTACAGCGTCTTCTGGAACTTACGTGGCCATCAGCGATAACGCTGGAATATTAGATAACACACGTATAAAGGCCGACGCGTGTCACCGCTTGTCAGTTTAACTGACGGTCCTCGCTCTGTTCGCCGCTATCAGTGTATCAGTGCACAGCGTGCATTGCTTTCTGTAGTTTGACTTTCGGTTTCTCGGCCACAAGTTCGGCCAAATGAAGAGTTTCAACTTGGATACGCCGACTCCTGCCTTCGTCGACGTCACGACCACGTGACATCTGGTAGAGGTGCTGCTTCGCCCATACTACGGACGCCCCCCGCGAGGCGCTGACCCAAGCCCAAGCCGCGAAGAAGACGCCGCAAAGGATAACCCTGTTCGTCACACCAGCGGCAGGCAGCAGGGACTACAGCCAGAGCACGGGCTCCTGCCGGAAAACACCAGGCCAACCAAGACATTGACTTCAACCGCTGGCACGATGGTCACCCCTGCGCCGCCTACGCCAATCGTTTTCCAGCAGCCCAAAGAGCCGCCAACCTTCCGAGGATCGTCGTTCGAAGACCCGGAAAGCTGGCTCGAAGCCTACGATTGTGTAGCCGTTTTCAACGCCTGGAGCAACGATGAAAAGCTACGGCATGTTTATTTCGCCTTGCAAGACGTCGCCAGGACGCGGTACGAGAACCAAGAGAGAAGCCTGGCAACGTGGGACACTTTTGGCAAAAGGTTGCTTGCCACGTTCACAAACGTTGTCCGCAATTAGAGGGCCGAGGCTCTTCTCAAAACTCGTGTCCAGCTGCCAAACGAGAACGTGGCACTTTTCTCTGAAGAAATGACCAGACTCTTCCGCCCCGCAGACACTGAAATGGCCGAAGACAAGAAGCTGCGGTTCCTGAAGCGAGGTGTCAAGCAAGAGCTGTTTGCAGGCCTTGTTCGCAACCCGCCCAAGACTGTCAGCGAATTCCTTACTGGGGCTACGACAATAGAAAAGGCACTTGAGATGCGGACAAGGCAGTACAACTGCCGCTCATCAACCAACCACGCCGAAGCCCATGCCTTCAGCACCGACGACCTGCGCGAGACGATCCGAGCGATCGTGCGGGAGGAGCTGCACAAGCTGTTACCTTCGCCGCAGCCTCAAGTAGATTCGATCGCCGATATTGGCTGCGAGGAAGTTCGGCAAGCGCTTGGAATCCCCGAAGCGCCGCAGCCTCAGCCGGAAGCTATGAGCTGCGCCGCTGCAGTCCGCCGCAACGCTCCTCCAAGGCCTCGTCAGGATGCTGCATCACCGCGGTTCCGCCATCAGACTCCGCCACCACCACCACCGCCGCCCTACCGTCCTCCTGTCGGCCAGCGTTACACGCCAAGGAAAACCGACGTCTGGCGCGTGCCCGACCACCGCCCACTCTGCTACCATTGCGGAGAAGCTGGTCACACTTACCACCGCTGCCAGTACCGCCAGATGGGACTACGACGTTTCGCCGTGAACGCACCGCGTCCGCAGCCAGGCGAACGACATCGTGACATCGCCGACTACCTAACAGGAGCGCAGTGGACACCCCAACGACCTTCCCGTTCGCGTTCGGCCGGCGGCTACACCTCACCGCATCGCAGGCAGTACGCCAGCCCTGCTCGGGGCCGATCTCCGAGCCCTTACCCGGAAAACTAAGGGCAGCAACCGATGGAGGTGCGGTTGCTGTATGACGAACTACCGAAGATCCTCCGCCGACGCCGACGACGAAGCCGCGACGAAACCTAAAGAACACGCCGGAAGCCGGACAGAGCCCTTAAGTAGAAACTTCGTTGCCGGAAGACCTAACGACACCCCGTAGAATCAGCGGAACAAACCGACGCAGCCGTGAACCGACGCCCCGACCCAACTGCAACGCGAGACGACGAACTAGCGACCTCGCCGTTCTTACCGACGGCCACAGCGTGGCAGCTCTCGTCGATACTGGAGCCGACTGTTCCGTCATCAGTGGGACGTTCGCCACGAAGTTGAAGAAAGTTAGGACTACTTGGGAATGCCCCCAAATCCCGAGAGCTGGAAGCCACCTAGTGACGCCGGCAGGAATCTGCACAGCGAGAGTCTCCATTAACAGCCGGATTTATCTCACAAGCTTTGTAGTCCTACAGCGGTGCTCGAGAGACGTCATCCTTGGTATGGACTTCCTAGGTCTTCATGGTGCGATCATCGACCTGAGATCTAAGTCGATAACGCTATCCCCAGAAAAAGCACTACCGCCGCACGCACCGCCCGGGAAGCACGCCTTAAATTTGCTGGAAGACCAGGTCACCATTCCCCCCTCGCTCCAGCGTCATGGTTTCCGTCGGCACTCAGGAATCAGCAGACTTTGAAGGTGTCGTTGAAGGCGACCAGCACCAGTTGATTAACCACGAGATTTCTGTCGCGAGAGGAAAAGCAGAGCTGCGGGGAGGAAAAGCAACAGTGCTGCTTACAAATTTCAATAACGAGTACAACCTACTAGAATGAGTCGAGCGCATACGAGGACACGGACAGAAAAAAGAGACATACACACACTGGCGCTACTAACAACAATGGTTAATTTCATTCACCTGCCGATCCATATACCAGTTTTGCGCACGACAGTCATGTGAACACGCTTCCATAAAAAAAAAACAAATCCCAAATGATAACAACCAAGAAAATTCACCTCTACGAGATAGATAAACAGAGTGCATCGGTAATGACAAGCAATTTTAATGATACATGCGCAGAAAGTGTAATTCTTTAGCACTCAGAGACATTGAGGGATTGATAACACAGGCGTCACCAAGATGATCAATCTGTTTGGCTTCAATGATCAGCGTAGTAATACTGGACCGGTTTCTACTGACGACAACGGTCCCATGAAAGTTCGGTTTGCATGCACAACCATGGCAGTGTTGTGCCGAAAAGCCGTCAGGTGGCAAGTTGCCCACTTTGTTACAGTGCTGACTGAGCCGGACATTTAGGCAGTGGCTAGTCTGCCCAATGTAAGCACGGCCACAGGACAGAGGAATGCGGTAAACAACGCTTGTCACACACTTCACAAAAGGTTTTCTGTGCTTAATGGAGCATTCAGACTGAACTGTCTTATCGGGATTAGTTTTCTTGCACAACTTACAGAGTTTAAACGGGGCGGAAAAGACAACACGGGTGTTAACTCTGGCGGCTATTTTTTGAGATTGTGCGATACTTGATGGATATACGGAAGAACTGCCACGTTTCTATTTTCAGGCGTGGGGCGATCACTGGTGCTGACCTCACAGTGCATAACTTTAGATTCTTTAAGCAAACACTCGGCTACTGAAACTATGAGGTGGGTCGGGTACCCTGCTGCTTGTAAACGTAAAGCTTGCTGCCTAAAGCTCTCGTCAAGCATGTGTACGCAGGACTTACTGAGGGCATTTTTGAGACACATTTTTACGATGCCCCCTTTAACAAGCTTGGAGTGGCTCGAGTTAAACGCCAATAACGCCTTATTTGGCCTGGGCTCGTAACACCAGCAAATTAGATAATCTGCAAGGGTGAGTGATACGTCCATGAATCTGATGACACCATCTGCAGGCTGCTCAACAGTCACAACCAAGGGACAAAGACAGTTACGTATCGCGAGGCCGTGAAGAAACAAGTCGACGAAATGCAACGCGACCACATCATTCAGCCGTCCAAAAGTCCGTGGGCGTCACCCGTGGTGTTAGTGAAGAAGAAGGACGGAACCCTTCGTTTCTGCGTCGATTATCGTCGCCTCAACAAGATTACTAAGAAAGACGTGTACCCTCTCCCACGGATAGACGACACCCTGGATCGACTCCACAACGCGAAGTACTTTTCGTCGGTGGACCTCACGACCGGCTACTGGCAAATCGAAGTCGACGAGAGGGACCAAGAAAAGAGTGCCATTTATAACACCAGAGGGCCTGTTCGAATTCAAGGTCATGCCCTTTGGCCTTTGCTCGGCTCTTGTGACTTTCCAGCGCGTTATAGATACGGTGTTGGCCGGCTTAAAGTGGTAGACGTGCCTCGTGTACTTGGGCGATGTCGTTGAGTTTCAGAAGAGTGGTAAGTTGGGCCAGTTGGTAATGATTCATAATGTGACTGCGCAAAAATGGACGGTAACACAAAAGAAGAGAAGGTACAAACAGGCGCCTGTTTGTGCCTTCTCTTCTTTTGTGTTACCGTCCATTTTTGCGCAGTTAAATTGTGAATCGTTGAGTTTGCCTGAAACTTCGACGAACACCTTCGGCGCCTTGAAGCAGTACTTCAAGAAATCATGAATTCTGGACTAACCCTGAAGCCAGAAAAGTGCCGCTTCGTGTACGAGGAACTCTTCTTCTTGGGCCACGTTATCAGCAAGTCCAGAATTCGCCCCCCACCCGCGAAAAACGGCTGCTATCGCCGCCTTCCCGCCGCCAGCTGACAAAACGGCCGTGCGCCGCTTTCTCGGCTTGTGCGCCTATTACAGAAACTTCGTTAAGGAATTTTCTCGCAACGCCGAGCCGTTAACTCGCCTCACGAAAGCCGACGTGGAATTCAAGTAGGAAACTGCGCAAGTCGAAGTATTTCAAGAACTTAACCGACGCCTACAGGCGCCACCAATACTTGCGCATTTCGACGAATACACTGAAACAGAAGTACACGCCGACGCAAACAGTGTTGTACTCGGCGCCGTGCTTGTGCAGATGTCTGATGGACTGGAAAGGGTCATAAGTTATGCTAGCCGGTCGCTATCCATGGCGGAAGTCAACTACTCAACAACAGAAAAGGAGTGTCTTGTCATCATCTGGGCTACATCAAAGTTCTGTCCCTACCTCTACGGCAGGCATTTCAAAGTTGTGAGCGACAACCACGCCTTGTGTTGGCTAGCGAACTTGAATAATCCTTCAGGACGCCTCGCACGGTGAAGCCTAAGACTTCAAGAGTTCGACATTACTGTCGTTTACAAGTCCGGAAGAAAACACTCCGACGCTGACTGCCCATCTCGTGCCCCAGTCGACCCACCGCCGCAGGATGACCAGGATGATTAACACTTCTTGGGAACCGTAAGTGCCGATGACTTCGCCGAACGACAGCGAGCCGACCCAGAACTGAGCGGCCTAGTGGAATACCTGAAGGGCAGGACCGCCGTTGTTCCGGAAGTATTCAGGCGAGGACTGGCGTCATTTTTCTTGAAAAACGGTGTCCTCGTAAAGAAGAACTTCTCTCCGGCCAGGGCCAACTACCTTATCGTTGTACCATCGGCAGTGCGACCAGAAATTCTGCAGGCCCTACATGACCACCGGACGGCTAGCCACCTGGGTTTTTCCCACACGCTCGCGAGGGCACAAGAAAAGTACCACTGGTCACGCCTTTCCGCCGACATCGCTCGTTACGTGAATACATGCCGGGACTGTCAGCGACGCAAGACGCCGCCGACAAGGCAGCGGGACTTCTCCAACCCATTGAACCATCTATCTGCCCTTTCCAGCAAATCGGTATGGGCTTACTGGGTCCGGTCCCGACGTCGACTGTCAGAAACAAGTGGATCGTCGTCGCTACCGACTACCTCACCCGCTACGCCGAAACAAAGGCTCTGCCCAAAGGAAGCGCCACCGAGGTAGCCGAGTTCTTCATCGAGAGCATCGTCCTGCGTCATGGCGCCGCAGAGGTTCTCATCACCGACAGAGGTACGGCCTTTACTGCGGAGCCAACTGAGGCGATCTTGAGATACAGCCAGACAAGCCATCGCCGCACCACCCACAGACCTAATGGCCTCACCGAGCGTCTCAGCAAAACCATCGCCGACATGCTGGCCATGTACGTCGACGTCGAGCACAAGACGTGGGATGCCATCCTTGCGTATGTGACCTTCGCGTACAACACGGCCGTACAAGAAACGAAGCAGATGACGCCATACAAGTTGGTCTACGGACGGAGCACGACAACGAAGCTCGACGCGATGTTACCAAACGTCACCGACGAAGAAAATATCGACGTCACCGCCTACCTACAGCTCGCCGAAGAAGCCCGGTAACTCGCCCGTCTGCGTATCCAGTGCCAGCAAAAGACCGACAGCCGTCGCTACAACCTTCGACAACTCTTCGTGGAATACCAGCCTGGCGACCGTGTGTGGGTCTGGACACCCATACGCTGACGTGGACTTTGTGAAAAACTTCTTCGGCGATACTTCGGGCCGTACAAGGTGCACCGACGTGTCGGCGCTCTGGACTACGAGGTCGTTCCCGACGGCATGACGAACTCTCAGCGGCGCCGCTGACGGCCTGAAGTCGTCCATGTCGTGCGCCTGAAGCCGTTTTTCGCGCGTTAGTGAACCTGAGGACTGTACTTTTTTATTTATTGTTGTACTCTCTTGCTTGTGCTTAGTGATTATTGTACTTTCTTGCTTTATGGTTGTTATTTATTGTTGCATGCATTTACCCCCCCCCCCCCCCGTGTTGTTTCAAGCATCGGGATGACGCTTTTTCACAGGGGGGGGGGGGGGCATTGTCACGCGCGTTTCTTATTTCACTTTTTTTTTGTATTCGGTTTACGCCCACAAAGACTGTGAGCGAACCG
Source organism: Rhipicephalus appendiculatus (assembly GCA_030522465.1). NCBI lineage: Eukaryota > Metazoa > Arthropoda > Arachnida > Ixodida > Ixodidae > Rhipicephalus > Rhipicephalus appendiculatus. Next base: position 607,814 of record JALIZH010019914.1, read on the forward strand.
CGCCTACAGTGTTCGAGAAACTTCACGATTGCAGTAGATCGTTTTGTAGAGATTACGCGCAAAACGCTAATATTACTGCGTCTTCTGGAACTTACTTGGCCACCAGCGATAACGCTGGAATATTCAATAACACACGTATAAAGGCCGACGCGTGTCACCGCTTGTCAGTTTAATCGACGGTCCTCGCTCTGTTCGCCGCTTTCAGTGAATCAGTGCACAGCGTGCATTGCTTTCTATAGTTTCACTTTCGGTTTCTCGGCCAAAGTTCGGCCAATAAAGAGTTTCAACTTCGATACGTCGACTGCTGCCTTCGTCAACGTCACGACCACGTGACAGTGTATCACTAATCCACGCTAATGTTTCAACTGTCAGAGATACGGCCATGGTTCTCTGAGATGCTGAGGCCGCCAAGCCTGTGCAAAGTGCGTTCATCACGATTACATGACAGACAACTGCTATTGCAGCTCACTTCATTGTGCAAATTGCGACGGTCCACACCCAGCATAGTCCAGATCTTGTCCCACTTGGAAAAAAGAAAACGAGATTGTCTCGCTCAAAATAAAGGAGAATATTTTATTCCGGGAAGTACGAAGACGCATGTCACTTCTCCATACCGCAGGGTATGTTGATGCAGCGTCTAAGGGGGGGCAACTCTGCAGCAGTTTCCAACATCGGTCCAGTCCACCAGGAAGGTGGTTGCGGCTATGTCAACCGCTGTGGCGACAGCAGCCGCAGCTGCTTCCCCATCTCCGAAGGAGAACCCACCGGCCTCCGGGTTTATGAAGTTAAGGCCACGCCTTCTGAGGGGAGGCCGAAACTCGCACAGCTTTCGCAAGAGCGGACTTCTAGCGCTGCCAGTGAGGCGATGGACACAGGCCTAAGCGTCGTGGCACAGCCATCACCTAAGGAGCCGCGAGACTCTCTGGACCGCTCCAAAAAAGAAAAAAAATCAGAATTACAGGGCCAGAGACAGCTCTGTAATAGAAAGAAGCACAGTCGGCACACACAGCACTAATTTATTCGCCTAACAAACAAACAAAACAAGGTGGAAACGCATTCACAAATTATACAATGTAACAACGTTCGAGGGCTTCTCAGTAACCTTGATGATGTCCAAGAGCTCCTCCAGGAATTCAATCCATAGGTGTTGTTTGTACAAGAGACACATTTAAAATCAAAACACGTTAGCTTCCTTGCTCAGTACACATTCTTTCGTAAGGACCGCGACGACGCTGTCTCGTCGTCTGGTGGTGTCGCAATTATCCTTGCTAAAAATGTCCCTTGCCAGCCGTTGCAACTCTAAGCGGCCCATGACGCGGTTGCGATTCGAACTGTGCTGTTAAACAGGCTTGTAACAGTATGCTCTCCTTATATGCCTCCGAGTTATTCGCTTCAAAGACAAGAATTTCATGCTCGGATAGAAGAGCTTCCGGAGCCATATGTAGCACTGGGAGACTTAAACGCACACAGTACACTGTGGGGCGACTCTCGTGGCGCGAGAGGATGATTAATAGAAAACTTCATTTTTTCCACTGTGGCATGTCTGCTAAATAAGAAAGAAGCTACATTTTACAGCAACACACACAACACTTACTCATCCATGGATATAAGTATGGTATCCCCTACACTTATACCATTCATGCAGTGGAAAGTTCTTCAAAATACCGACGGAAGTGATCATTTTCCTGTTTTTCTCAACGCAACACAACAGTCCCAATGTTTGCCGAAGACTCCTCGCACGAAGGTTGGGAGATGTTGGGAGAACATACTTATATGCCGCGAGAAGAAATACGCGCTCTAAGCATTGACGATGCAGTTGCTTTTCTAGCAGCAGTCATAATAAATGCCGAGTCTAAAGCCATCCCCAGAACATCTGGACGGATGGGCAAGCGGAGGGTTCCCTGGTGGAATGACAACAGTAGAAAAGCTCGCAGGAAGCAAAAAAAAAAGGTATGGGAGCTGCTCCGCGGCTTCCGAACTGCCGAAAACATAATAAGTTTCAAGCATATAATGTCGCAGAGAAGTAGGACGCGTCGAAAAGCCACACCAGAAAGCTGAGAAAGCAAAATACGTATCAGGTATCAACTCTTGCACTGATGAAAGAACAGTAGGGTAAGGCGGGGCAAAATGAGACACGGGGCAAAACGCGACATTTTGGCTTTGCCGACCTCTATAGCTAATAGAGAAAGCACGTTTCTTTGTTTCTATATTTCAGCGAGAGGTGCTGGTAGTTGTCCACTTTTTATGTGTAAAAGTTGATGATTGCTCAGAGCGTTCGCGTGGGAAAAATCACGCGGCTGGTGTCAGTGTGTTCGTGACCCGTCAAAAAGGGGCGAAATTCTTCTCAGCCAAATTTTCGGATCAGTGCATGAAGCCACTCTGGTGTCAGTACAACAACGTAAGTATTTATATTGTTACTATATACTACTAGCTACATCCCTAGTGAAAAAATCCGTATGTACGGAAGATACGGATCCGTACATATGGAATTATGGTATTACGGATCCGCATGATACGGATCCGCATAATCCATATATATGGATTATACGGATATACGGAATCCATATATATGGATTATGCGGATCCGTATCCTCCGTATATACGGCTTCCATATATACGGAAATGTGGTATTATGGATGCCATAATACCATAGTCATTTTGGTTTAGCGAGTCCATACAATGCAGGCAAGGTCTTCCATTAAGTCAGAACTTGTTTGAGGACAGCTTAATCGAGAGATCAAAGTAAACTGAATAATGTTTATTCTGCACATGTACGCGCAGAACAAGCCTAAACAATGTGCACTGTCAGATGACAACACCCTCGCATGCACCACGCAGAATAACCACAAACAATGCGCAATGTAAGACAAAACGACACCCTGGCACACATCACCACTCACACACTTGTTCATGTCTGCCCCCCACTGGTTATGCTCCATGTGTCGAGAATGTAGAAACAGTGGCAGTTCTCACACGCAGAGTAAGCATAAACAATGAGCACTGTCAGGCGACACGACACCCAGGCACACACCAATCAGGATAAGCATAAACAATGCACACTGTCAGATGACACGACACCCTGGCACACGCCACAACACATGCACTTGTTCACACTTGCCGCCATTGACCATGCCAGATATGACGAGAATGTAGAAACAGCAGCAGATCTCACGCGGCACTGCAAACGGAATGGCACTAATCTTCCACCCTTATCTACAATGAAGTCCTGGCATTCACACTGGCAATAAAACTGAACCTTTATTCTGCACGCGTACCTACGTATGCAGAATAAGTACAAACAATGTGCACTGTATGCGAAACGACACGACACCACTGTACTGGCACGCACCACCACATACGCACTTCTTCACGTCTGCCACCACTGACCATGCTAAATATTATGAGGCTGTAGAAATAGCACAATCTCTCACACAGGTCCTGCCGTTGCGAGGTAATCGCATTGACCCGCCATCCTTAACTGCAATGAAGGCATGGCATTCTCACTGGCGGGTAAACCTTCGAAGCTGTAATGCCAAGCAAGCGGGAAACGTGGTCGAGCAAGCAAAGTCCATGGTGACACAAAAATAGGTGGCTCTCCGATGTAACTAGAGTTGTGGCAGGTCGCGTCATGCACCTCCGGGTTCCCAAGGCGTTACGAGATCCTGCAGATTATAAACTTTTCCTGCAGGCACACACGCACACACACGGCAGCGTCCGATACACTGGCAGGAGCGCCTCAAGCCACGAAAGACAAGCCCAACGTAGGTGGCGCCGCGCCGCGGTGGAATGTAGCGTAATACCATGGTGGGTGAGAGGGAAAGACGACGGTCGCCGAGGGAGCGTTTGACGGGTACAGAATTGTATAGAGGAGGCTATGAGGGAGGGCGGCCCCTCCCTCTTAAGTGACAAGAGGGAAAAGGGGGCGCCCCCCCCCCCCCCCGTGCGCTCGCCTATGGTCATGGTTTCACGTAGAACACCATGCTTTCCGTATACTACTATTGCCACGTGGATCTTTCCGCATAGCCCATACGGATTCCGTTTGTTCTTTCCGTATATTCCGTATCACCGTATGAGTCTATCCGTATAACAGATATGGCATCCGCATGTTCCTTATGGCCACATCCGTACGCCCATACGGAATTCCTTATGTACCATATGATGCTTCCGTATGTTCCTTACAATTTCCGTAAGCATCAGTATACGTCCGTACAAAATCCATATATTTTATACGGAAAATATGCGGAATCCGTAAGTTTTCCGTATGACGGTATGCGGATTTTTTCAGTAGGGATACCACCAAAATTTCAGTTCATTTGGTGCGCGGGGCCAAAGCGGAAATTTTTTTGAATTTGGGCATGTGAGGGGGGGGCAAAACGCAACAAAAAGACATTCAATTGCCTTAGAGAGTGTCTCATTAAGTGAACCATTTACTTAAACTCATTATATATTATATTTTATCGTTTAGGAATGTTCGGACGCACAAGAGAACATCATATAAAACTTCCTGGGAGGAAAACGACGTGAAAAAGCACTGACTGCTGTTCAGGACACCCACTCCATTCGTGCTGCATCGAGATTTTTCCGCGTTCCCAAGGATGCTCTCAAGAGGCGAGCGCAAATTTGGAAGAATCTCCAAGTCAAGCCGTTCACAAACGCGTCTCGCCATCGAGTTTTCCGTCAATACCAAATTTGTGCTAGAAAATTCAAATCTAGCACAGTTTTAAATTCATCGCCTCACGAAGCCCGGCTGATGAAGCTGAAAGCCACGAAACGCCCGTGCGGCTCTGCACCAAAACGGCAAAACGAGGCGAAGATGCGTCAGATTATATCTAGCGTCCAATCGTTGAATAATCCAATGAAGTGCAAGCTTTTAAAAAAATACAACAATAACACAAAGAAAGACTGGTGGTGTTTGATCTGCAAGGAGTTTTGGAGCGAGACAGCACCGGATTCTGTCTGGATTCAATGCGTGAGTGCAAGGACTGGAGTCATGCAGGCTGCGTGAGGGCCCACGGAGTTTAATTTCAAGTGCGTCTACTGCAAAAACTGAAGGGTTTTCACACTGTCTCGTTTTTCCCCGCAGGTTACGGCAAAATGAGACATCTCGTGCATTTTTTATTTCTTTTTAAAATAAACTTTTGAACAGTGGCAACATGGTCATATTTATGTAGCACATACCTTGTACCCAAAGGAATGTTTCTGCATTGTAGTTTAATGGTAACGAACGAAATGAAAATAAATATTGTAGAGAATAAGCGAGACACAGAGACAGCACCCTTGCTACGGGCCGGCTGTTCTATTCTCTGGTCCTCGTCTTCCTCTACTTCCCCCTAGATATCCGCGCGCCCAACCCCAGTGTCGTTCTTTGTCTTCACACTCGGCCATGACTGCGAGGCGTGCGTGTACCCACCAGACAATGCTTCTGGTGGGCGGCACTGGCTGAAGCGCGGTGGTCGGTCCCGGCCACGCTGTGCCTCTGCTTGAAGATCTGCCAGTGCATCTTCTGGCGGGCGGCATTGACTTTGTCGCTGTGGTCGAACTTGTCCATAGTGCGACGTCTTCTGAAAACCGCTTGACGACGGCTCTGGAGGGCGGCTCTGACTGTATCGGAATGGTCGCAGGTTTATCCCGAAACGCTCGCCTTTTCCGCGCCACATTTTGGAAAACCGGGCAGGAAATGGTAGATCCGCTGACACAAGTCGCTGCACCGAACGCTGCCGTCTGCGCATTTCGTAGAGGGTCGAGGAGCGTTTCGCTGTCCTATTCGACATCTGCTGCAACGTGGGGTCAAGTTCCCGCATTGACCTGCGACGTGGCCTGTGCTTTTGCAGCGTTGTCAGTCTGGGGCTCCCTGAAGTTTTCAAACGTGAAATTCTTGTAGCTGTGCTGGCTGCACCTGGGACGTCCTCGTCAGAAGCCGTTGCAAGAGCAGGTGACTCGTGCTGCGTGGGCAGGTCTTGAATGAGCATGATCGGAGACGTGTCAGAGAGCTTGGTGTCGTCTGCAGAGTCGTCTCCCAGCAAGTTCGAAACACTCTCATGTTCGGCCAGTGAATGCTTTGAAGCGTGCAGATCCGCCTCCGTCTGGTCAGGCAGGATCTTGGTAGAATCTTCGGACATGTGGGTTTCATTACGTGCTGGAAGGTCCAGTGCGACGCTGGCCGGCGCCTCCAAGTGCTCAAGCTGTAGCGGGCGTGAAGGCAGCTTTTCTGTAAGGTGTGGAGCCCAACCGCTCTCGGCCAGTGGCAGGGATGTTCTGCCACCGGTTACCGAGGCAGGGACACAACACAGCCTTTGTCCGGTGCTTGTACCAGACCCAGCTGCGCAGCTGTCTGACGGTGAGCTACAGCCTGCCGTTGCTGCCTTGAGGGGGAGCCCCTCCTGAGCTCCGTCCTCGTTGGAGGTCAAGTTGAACTCGCTGGAGGTACAGGGAACCCGGCCGAACGCGGCAATCAGGGCAGCACTCCATTCTGGCCAGGACTGCTGCCTCACGCTTTCGTACCTGTGCCACGCTTCGGCAGCGTCCCGAAGGTGCTCTACGGCCAGGGACCATTTCTGCAGCTCCGTCCAAGCCTCGAGAGCTCCTGTAGCGTTGATGGTCGCCACCCAATGTTAGGCGGGATCGGGAAAGCCGCGGAACTCCGGTATTTCGCAGGCGGCTCGCGATGGTGGGACGGCGACGAAAATTGAGAGAGCGCCAACGCGAAGCAGCCCAGCTGGTGTGAGAGCTGCATGAGGGCACACCGGAGTTCTCTGCGTTGCTCAGGTGGGCTCGCCTCCAGATCGTATGAGGCGGCTACATCCAGCGTGGCGTTGGCGGCGCTCAATGCCGGCATGAAGGCAGGAAACAGCGCAGAGCTCGACGCTATCAAACCGTTCACCGTGACGCGGAGTCGCGCGATGGTACGCCGCAGCTGCGCGGCGCTATCCGATGATACGCATGCGGAGCCCGTGGCAATGTTGAAGTAGGAGGTGGTGATTGGGCTCACTGCTGTGGGATCGTTGTCAGAGGGCACCTGAACAGCACCCCTCAGCAGCTCAGGTGCCGATGGAGTCCGGAGTGAGAGGCAGTCGGCACGGGAAGTCGGAGCAGTGGTGCCCGGCAACAGGAGGCCACGTGTTGTCTTCGCGGCGCCGGGGCACGCCAAGGAAGCGTGAACGGCGTCCCTTGGATGCTCACCCGTGAGAAGAGTGTCGGGCACGGGATCCGTGTAACGCAAGCGTACTCGACATTCCCGAATGTCAGGAGCCCGTGCGCCTTCTCAGACGAAGGTGATAGCAAGGTTCCTGTCATGTCGTGCCCTGGAACCACCGAAGAGGCATTGACGCCGTCCGCGGATGATTCGATGGACAGGTGCAGCAGCGTTCGGGTCGTGAAGTCCATGATCGAGGAAGCGTGGACGGCGTTCCTGGATGGAGAGACCCGCGCTGCCGAGGACCCGCGAGGACACGTACAGGTGGCTTCAGCCGTATGGTTCAGATGTCGGACTGCGCCATTGTAAGGACTCAGACAAGAGACAACGCCCTTGCTACGGGCCGGCTGTTCTATTCTCTGGTCCTCGTCTTTCTCTACGTCCCCCCTAGATCTCCGCGCGCCCAACCCCAGTGTCGTTCTTTGTCTTCACAATATTCACTATTTTCAAATTTTTGTCTCATTTTTCCCCACCTTACCCTAAATAGAATTAAAGGGCGGCGGTCATATTCGCTACCTCTGGTGAACACCGAAGGAGAGAGCCTTGCAGACCAGGCAGACTCGTTGGGGGGCACATTTTGAGTGCATCTCCGGTTCATCACACAACACAGACTCATTCTTGGGACATAAAAAACAAAGGGAGAGGTACCCTTTAGAAAGAAAGTGCGAACAAACACAGGAATACAACCCTCTATTTAATTTAGCAGAACTCCAGGCCGCCCTGAATAGCTGCAACAAATCTGATCCTGGATCTGATCAGATCCTTTATGAAATGCTAAAATACCTGTGCGACAAAACCAAAAAAACCCTCTTGTCCCTTTTCAATGACCTGTGGTCTAGCGGGTGTATTCCGTCTGCTTCGAAATAGGCTATCATAATACTAATTCTGAAAAAAAGAGAAGACCCATCATTGCCCACTAGCAATAGGCCCATCACATTAACTAGTTGCCTTTGCATATGTTTCGAGAAAATGGTAAAGTGGCGCCTGTTGCATTTCATGGAAAGTTAAAAGCTGTTAGACCCATACCATTGTGGTTTGAGGGAGGCCAGATCAACAACTGACCATCTGCTTCGCATTGAGGCGCATATTAGAGACGCCTTCATACACAAACAATACTTCTCTTTTTTTTGAACAGTGAAGAAGTGTATAATACTGCCAGGCGTTTTGGAATGTTATGAGATCTTTCTGCTATGAGTGTCCGCGGCAACATGTTGAACGCCATCGAAAGCTGCCTTGTGATCACACATCTCGAGTAAAGGTTCGAAATGCTTTGTCTAGGCCATTTGTCCAGGAAACCGGTGTGCCGCAGGGGGGGGGGGGGGGAGCGCTCATTTGCACACTATTTATTATGAAGATGAATTCGCTCCGCGTGGTTGTCCCACGCCCTAAGTCTTACTCAGTATACGTTGACGATGTTCAACTAGGATTCGAATCATGCAATATTGCCATATGTGAGTGAAAGTGCAACAATGTTTAAACAAGTTGTCTAAATGGACAGGCAAGTTGGCTTCAAAATAAACATGCAGAAGAGTGCTTGTGTCCTGCTTACAAATAACAGAGGTCGGACGCGCCAGTCGCCAGCATTTCGATCAAGGGCGATGCGCTTGCTGTGAGCTACGAACATAATTTCCTTGGAGTAATACCGAACTCTAGACTTACGTTCACCCCCTATCTTAAATACCTGAAAATGAAATGTTTGAAAACACTGAATCTGCTCAAACTTCTATCGCGTACAACATGGGGTAACGATCGGAAGTGCCTTCTAAACCTATATAAGAGTGTCGTATGCTCTCGGGTTGACTATGGCGCGATTGTATACCATTTTGCAACTCCGAGCGCAATAAATACACTAGACGCCCTATTGGAAAAACAGAAATAGTGGGCATAGTGGAAACCACCCTCCATCATTATAGTGGAATAATGTAGTGGGTGGTATAGTGGTTGGATAGTGGATAGTGGATGCTGGGTGGATAGTGGATACTGGATGGTGGTTGGATAGTGGATAGTGGATGCTGGGTGGATAGTGGATAATGGATGCTAAGTGGATAGTGGACAGTAGTATAGGTGGGTAGAAAGTATGCTGTGTACAAGGTATGTAGCAGGTACGAAATGGCGGGCATATTAGTCAATGAAATATTTTTCTCTCAATGTTCTTTCTGTTACAACTGAAAACATATCTTCCTGTTACATAAGGCACACAAGTTAAGCACAGAAAACAAATTGACTTGTGTTGCAAATGTGTTATCAGGCGAAACAGGCACAATAATAGCCTTTTTACACCAATCAAGGAACAGCCTGACTCAGTGAATAACTTTATTCACTTTTCTACATTTCTTGGTGTTTTGCTTACACGTTTGCCTATACAAGCAGCTCCTGCAGAAAACCCTAGTAGAAAACCTTCCCAACAGCGTCACGGTTCTCCCTCGGTGGCTCTATTTGAAGTGACTACAAAGAAATGCATTTCTCCAAGACCCTGAAAAACATTAAAAAAGCATCATTAAAAAATAGAAATGCTTTGTTTAGGTAATGAACACATTGATACATTTATGCGCCTTACGTACACTGCTCCTTTCGCACAATAAATATATAGTTAGTCCTTGTTGTAGGCATTGCATGTTGTTCGGCTATTTGGTTCTCAGATATAGCAGACGCGTTCAATCTGGGTGAAGACAACACAGAAATAAACACACACATGAAGCGCACGGTGTGTGTTTTCTGCGCTTCATGTGTGTTTCTATGTTTTAACGTGTTGTCGTCGCGTAGTTTAAACGTGTCTTTCATAATACAGCATGATCGCACCACAAATTACTACAGCTGGTTTGCTATTACCGGCTGTTATTATAATTTTTTTTCGCGAGCTGACGTCAACGGAATAGTGTCGGCATTCCGTGCCGGGACAATTAGTTGCCCTCGCAGCAGGCCGGTAGCGTTAGCTTGATGGCAGCTCTTGAAATAAATCTCTTGAAAACCACAAGCGGGTTAGTTCAGTAGTCAAATAACCTTTCCCTCGCAAAATAAACACGCGATCCGCTAGCCCGAGCCGAGTAAGACAAGAAAAAAAACAACGACTTTCATACATGCAGCGGCAAATGAAATTCACAGTGGACTATGCCGGAAGCCGGCCTACGGGGATACACAGCCGGCCAGTTTTCGCTCGCGCTGCACTGCCGACGCCCCCCCCCCCCCCCGCTTTCCCCCGAAACCCACCTTCAACATTTCGTTATCCTTGAGGGGCGGATTCTGAAAAAATTCCTGTTCTATCCAACATAAAAATTTATCAGTGCACAAGGGTGCTAGCATAAACAATGTTCATTATTGCTTCACCAAATGACACAAAATAAACGCTAAGCAAACATCGACCAATGCAACTTATCGCGCCTCACCGATTCCCTGTCCCTAACCCGGTGCTACATCACCGAAATTGCTACAGCACAACCCGGTGGCAGTAGCAATAATTTTTTTAGTTCGGATATTTCAAGTGCAGTGACGGTTGCTATATACCTGTGTAAGATGAGCACCTTTCTGTCGCAAATTTTATCTCTGCTTTCAGCTTTATGGTGGGTAGTGCGTCCATCTCACATATACGAGCACATTAAATTTTAACAGTAGCGATTAAGTTTTTTACAAACGTCGTGTGGTAGCAGGTTCAACACAATTCTGCAAGAGCATTCAGTACCGAGGCATCCAATATCTCTTAGCTATAACGCATAGAGCAATAATGCATGACATGCACAGAGCAACCTACCTTTCTGAAGAAAACATGCTGGCAGTGTACACTTGCGACGTACGCCGGTCTTCAAGTGGCGTGACGAGTCGGCGTCGGCCGCTGACAACCCCGTTTGCGGGCATCCGTCGGTCTCGCGGCAATGTGGTGAGTTCCCGATGTGCACGAACTGTCACGTCGATTCTCCACGCCACAGAGCGCGTTGCGAGGAACTATTCCGGCGCTGTTCATCGATAATGTGCGGAAGCATTTGAAGACGATGTATTCCAAGGGTAATCACGTTCATCGCCAGCAAAGTAATCGTACTTGGGGAGCTGGCGGTTGCTGATCACTCAGTTTGCACATACCGCACATCATATTCATTCAATAAGTTCCGCCTAACCCTACTGAAAAAATCCGCATACCGTCATACGGAAAACATACGGATTCCGCATATTTTCCGTATAAAATATATGGATTTTGTACGGACGTATACTGATGCTTACGGAAATTGTAAGGAACATATGGAAGCATCATATGGTACATAAGGAATTCCGTATGGGCGTACGGATGTGGCCATAAGGAACATGCGGATGCCATATCTGTTGTACCGATAGACTCATACGGCGATACGGAATATACAGAAAGAACAAACGGAATCCGTATGGGCTATGCGGAAAGATCCACGTGGCAATAGTAGTATACGGAAAGCATGGTGTTCTACGTGAAACCATGACCATAGGCGAGCGCACGGGGGGAGGGGGGGGGGGAGGGGGCGCCCCCCTTTTCCCTCTTGTCACTTAAGAGGGAGGGGCCGCCCTCCCTCATAGCCTCCTCTATACAATTCTGTGCCCGTCAAACGCTCCCTCGGCGACCGTCGTCTTTCCCTCTCACCCACCATGGTATTACGCTACATTCCACCGCGGCGCGGCGCCACCTACGTTGGGCTTGTCTTTCGTGGCTTGAGGCGCTCCTGCCAGTGTATCGGACGCTGCTGTGTGTGTGTGTGTGTGCCTGAAGGAAAGGTTTATAATCTGCAGGATCTCGTAACGCGTTGGGAACCCGGAGGTGCATGACGCGACCTGCCACAACTCTAGTTACATCGGAGAACCACCTATTTTTGTGTCACCATGGACTTTGCTTGCTCGACCACGTTTCCCGCTTGCTTGGCATTACAGCTTCGAAGGTTTACCCGCCAGTGAGAATGCCATGCCTTCATTGCAGTTAAGGATGGTGTGTCAATGCGATTACCTCGCAACGGCAGGACCTGTGTGAGAGATTGTGCTATTTCTACAGCCTCATAATATTTAGCATGGTAAGTGGTGGCAGACGTGAAGAAGTGCGTATGTGGTGGTGCGTGCCAGTACAGTGGTGTCGTGTCGTTTCGCATACAGTGCACATTGTTTGTACTTATTCTGCATACGTAGGTACGCGTGCAGAATAAAGGTTCAGTTTTATTGCCAGTGTGAATGTCATGCCTTCATTGTAGATAAGGGTGGAAGATTAGTGGCATTCCGTTTGCAGTGCCGCGTGAGATCTGCTGCTGTTTCTACATTCTCGTCATATCTGGCATGGTCAATGGCGGCAAGTGTGAACAAGTGCATGTGTTGTGGCGTGTGCCAGGGTGTCGTGTCATCTGACAGTGTGCATTGTTTATGCTTATTCTGATTGGTGTGTGCCCGGGTGTCGTGTCGCCTGACAGTGCTCATTGTTTATGCTTACTCTGCGTGTGAGAACTGCCACTGTTTCTACATTCTCGACACATGGAGCATAACCAGTGGGGGGCAGACATGAACAAGTGTGTGGGTGGTGATGTGTGCCAGGGTGTCGTTTTGTCTTACATTGCGCATTGTTTGTGGTTATTCTGCGTGGTGCATGCGAGGGTGTTGTCATCTGACAGTGCACATTGTTTAGGCTTGTTCTGCGCGTACATGTGCAGAATAAACATTATTCAGTTTACTTTGATCTCTCGATTAAGCTGTCCTCAAACAAGTTCTGACTTAATGGAAGACCTTGCCTGCATTGTATGGACTCGCTAAACCAAAATGACTATGGTATTATGGCATCCATAATACGACATTTCCGTATATATGGAAGCCGTATATACGGAGGATACGGATCCGTATAATCCATATATATGGATTATGCGGATCCGTATCATGCGGATCCGTATCGTGCGGATCCGTAATACCATAATTCCATATGTACGGATCCGTATCTTCCGTACATACGGATTTTTTCACTAGGGAAGTCAATGACCGCAACATAAAACACACAACGATGGCCCGCACAAAAATCAACCGCATCAGCACAAACACAATTACCACGCCATGACCACGTTGTAGCAGCGCGGCGCCATGACAGTAAAGAAAAATGCGAGAGGACGACAGCGGCGACCCGTAGCGGTCACGGCCTCAGCGCCCAACGAATTTCACTTCCGATGCTGTTGGACGTGACGTCATTTCCGCCATGACGGTTTGGTGCAGCTTCTCCAGCATGGTACACCATCATTTTCCTCAGCCACCATTCCCTCGCTGCTTTCCAGTATTCGCGCGATAGTGGACGCACACTATCCACCATCGTCCACTATCCTTTCCACCTTGTACACTATGCCATCATCCTCTATCCACTATGAACACCATGCTTTCTAGTATACCCAGCATTATTTCCAGTATATCCACTATCTTTTCCAGTGCCCACTACGGCAGTTTTTTTCAATAGGGCCCATTCCACCATCTGGGCCTTCGGTTAGCCGCTGGAGCTTTCAGAACAAGTCCGGTACAAAGCCTCTATGTTGAGTCAAAGGAGTGGTCGCTTCACCTTCGACGTTCCTACTCCAGCTTTAGATACTTTCTCAATGCACGTGCGGATCGCGAACACCCCCTGTACAGTTATATTGTCACGTGGTCGTGACGTAGACGAAGGGAGCAGTCGGCGTCTGCAGGGTGAAACTCTTTATTTGTCCAAACTTGTGGCAGCGAAACCGAAACTCAACTTACACCAAGCAATGCACGCTGTACACTGATGTCGGTGCACAGAGCGTCCGTCGTCGATAATCTTATCCGCGGTAACGCGCGTCGGCATTTATAAACCCGGTGTCGAACATTCGAGCGTTATCGCTGACGGCCGAGTTTGTTCCGGAATAAACTCAGCTGCGCTTGCGCGCTCAAGCCCTACAGCTTATCCGAAAACTATCTAGAACAATGGCGTAGCCAGGGGGTGGTACACCGGGCACGTGCCCCCCCCCCCCCCCCCCCCAAATTTTTTTTCGCCATAGCATACAGAGTGAAAAATGTCAATTTCAAGCAGGTGCCCCACCCGAAATCAAGGAGGTGCCCCCCCCCCCCCGAAAAAAATTTCTGGATACGCCCCTGATCTAGAATGAGCTAAGACATTCTGGCGCGAATTGTCCGAGGCAGTATCTACACGTGCGATACATCGGGAACATAAAACATAGAAAGGATCGTGTGTAGCATTGCCTCCCTCTGAAAAGACATCGTCCCGATGCGTTAACAGAAGGTGGAAGTACAATGAGCAGTGAATACAAGGGACAAAGTACACTAATAAAGTAAAAAGTGCCATCCTCAGATTAGCTAACGCGCGTAATATGGCTTGAGGTGCACGACAAGGGCGACTTCAGGTCACGCACGGCGCCGCTGAGATATTGTAATGCCATCAAGGACGACCACATAGTCGAATGCTCCGAGACGTCGAAGTACTCTGTACGGTCCCAGGTATCCTCTGAGAAGGTTCTCGCTGAGTCCCCGTCGGCGTACTGGCGTTCATACCCATACACGGTCACCTGGTTGGTATTCCATGTGGCGTCGTCCAAGGTTGTACCGATGGCTGTCGGTCATTTGCTGGCTTTGGATGCGAAGTCGGGCAAGTTGTTTAGCTTCTTCGGCGCGCTGAAGGTAAACGGTGACGTCGATGTTTTATTCGTTGCAAACATTGGCAACATGGCGTCGAGTGTCGTTCCCGGGTCCCTTCCGTCGACCAATATATACGGCGTCATCTGCGTCGTTTCTTGTACGGTCGTGTGGTATGCAAAGGTCACATACGGAAGGATGGCATCCTACGTCATCTGCTCGACGTCGCCGTACATGTCCAGCATATCGGCGATGGTTTTATTTAGACGCTCGGTGAGGTCATTGGTCTGTGGATGAAAGGCGGTGGTCCGCAGTATCGCCGGAGTTGGGTCCGCAGCAAAGCCGTACCTCTGGCGGTAATGAGGACCTCTTCGTCGAGTATGATGTTCTCGACGAAGAACTTTGCTGCCTCGGTGGCACTGCCTTTGGGCATGGCCCTTGTCTCGGCGTAATGGGTAAGGGAGTCAGTAGCTACGAGGATCCGTTTGTTTCCGGAATACGACGTAGGGAATGGGCCCAGTACGTCCACGCCGATCTGCCGAAACGGCAGACCAGGTGGCTCGATGGGCTGCAGAAGTCCAGCCGGCCGAGTCGGTGGTGTCTTCCGTCACTGACAATCTCGGCAAGTTATCACGCAGTGGGTGACGTCGGCAGTGAGGCGAGGCCAGTAGTACTTTTCTTGTATCCTCGCGAGCGTTTGGGAAAATCTAAAGTGTCGATCCATCGACTTGTCATGCAGAGCATCCAGAACTTCTAGACGTAACGCTGTAGCTACTACGAGGAAGTAGTTGGCCCGAAGTGGCGAGATTTTTAGATGCGAAGCATCTTATGCTCGGGGCTCTGTCCCTCCCGCGTCCCCTGTCCGCCGTCCGCCGTCCCCCCGTCCCGCGTCCGGCCACTTTCATGAAGTAGGGAAGCGCCCATTATGCGAACCAGAACACTGTAGTAATATGAAGGCCGTCAACCCTAACACAGTCATCAGAGTCATAGCCAAGAACACAGAGAGGCTGCTTAGCAATGGCTAGGCAGGTGGTGTCTGTCGCCTAGGTTGACCCCATTCCTTGAGCCATGGCCGAGAGCACAGAGAGGCTGCTTAGCAGTGGCTAGGCAGGTGGTGTCTGTCGCCCAGGTTGACCCCATTCCTTAATCTTGCTTTCATGTGTTTGGAGGGGGCTTAGTCCGTCCCGCGTCCCACACCACCACAGCGCATGCGCGTGCCGTCCCCCCTCTCTCTCCTACGCTCACCCCCTTTCTCTCCTCTAGGAATCGTCTACTCTACGGAGCGGCCCCGCGTCCTCTCCCCCCTCTCTCCTCTAGGAATACTCTACTTTACGGAGAGGCTCCGGCGTCCCACATCCCCGGAGCGCATGCGCGTCCTCTCCCCCTCTCTCCTCTTGGAATCATCTACTATACGGAGCGGCTCACGCGTCCCACACCCCTACAGCGCATGCACGTCCCCTCTCTCTCCTCTCCTACGGTCCCCCCCCCGTCCTTTCCTCTAGGAATCCCCTACGGAATGATAGGTGGTGTGACAGCTGCATACTCCGCTGGGGGGCGCCACGGTAGTTCC
The DNA here is from genome assembly GCA_030522465.1 of Rhipicephalus appendiculatus. Lineage (NCBI taxonomy): Eukaryota > Metazoa > Arthropoda > Arachnida > Ixodida > Ixodidae > Rhipicephalus > Rhipicephalus appendiculatus. Next base: position 624,148 of record JALIZH010019914.1, read on the forward strand.
GCGGTATGAAAATGACGGAGCGCGCGCGCCTCATTCTCTCTCCTGCGCAGCGCCGCGATGAGCGCCCGGACCACTGCCGTGAAATGAGAGCGGCGACTTTCCTCCCGCTCAAGCTAATTATCTCCCCGCTGCTTCGCATCCACACATGGTTCCCTTTAGCGGGAGATGGGGAATTTTTTTTTGGAGATCGCCTTTCCGCTAGAAAAACGACTCCAGTCCTCGTCTGAATACCTTCGGAACAACGGTGGCCTCGAGGTATTCCACTAGGTCCTTGAGTTCCGGAGTGGCTGGCTGTTGTTCGGCGAAGTTGTCGGCACTTATGGTTCCCAAGGAAGCAGTCATCATTCTGGTCGTCCTGCGGCGGTGGGTCGACGGGGCCACGAGGCAGGCAGGCGGCGTCGGAGTGTTAAGGCGAAAGGCCTTAATGTCTCATGCTCACGTCCGTCCGGCCGTCCGTCCGCTGTCCGTCCGGCGTCCGTCCGTCCGTCCGTCCATCCGTCAGTCCGTCGTCTGTCCGTCCTTTTGTCTGTCTGTTCGTCCGTCTGTCTGTCCATCCGTCCGTCTGTCCGTCCGGTGTCTGTCCGTCCGTCTGTCCTTCCGTCTGTCTGTCCTTCCGTCTGTCCCTCCGTGCGTCCGTCTGTCCGCCCGGTGTCCGTCCGTCCATCGTCTCCGTCCGTCCGTCTGTCCATCCGTCTCGTGTCCGTCCATCTGTCCGTCGTCTGTCCGGCCGTGTGTTCGTCCGTCCATCTGTCTGGCAGTTTGTCCGTCCATCCGCCCGTCTGTCCATACGTCCGTCCGGTGTCCGTCTGTCTGTTCGTCCGTCTGCCTGTCCATCCGTCTGTCCGTCCATCTGTCCTTCCGTCTGTCTGTCCATCCGGGCTTTCCGTTCGTCTGTCTGTCCTTCCGTCTGTCCGTCCGTCCGTCCGGTGTCAGTCCATCTGTCCTTCCGTCTGTTAATCCGTCTGTCGGTCTGTCCGTCCATCCGCCCGTCTGTCCATCCGTCCGTAAGTCTGTCCGTCCGGTGTCCGTCCATCCATTCGTCTGCCTGTCCGTTTGTCTCTCCGTCCATCCGCCCGTCTGTCCACCCGATCGTCTGTCCTTCCGGGCTGTCCGTCCGTCCGTCTGTCTGTCCGTACATGGTGTCCGTCCGTCTGTCCGTCCGTCTGTGTTTCCGTCCGTCTGACTGTCCGTCCGTGTGTCGGTCCTTCCGTCTGTCCGTCCGGTGCCCATCCATCCGTCCGTCTGTCCGTCCGGTGTCCGTCCATCCGTCCGTCGTCTGTCCGTCCATCTGTCCTTCCGTCCGTCTCGTGTCTGTCCGTCCGTCCATCTGTCCGTCCGTCTGTCCGTCCGTCTGGGCTGTCCGTCCGTCTATCCTTCCGTCTGTCTGTCCTTCCATCTCTCTGTCTGTCCGTCTATCCGTCCGTCCGGTGTCGGTCCGTCCGTCCGGTGTCGGTCCGTCCGTCCGTCTGTCCGTCCGTCTGTCTGTCCGTCGTCTGTCCGTTCGTCTGTCCTCCCTCTGTCCGTCAGTCTGTCCATCCGTGTGTCTGTCTGTCCGTCCGTCTGTCCTTCCGTCCGTCTCTCCGTCCGTCCGTCTGGTCTCTGTCTGTCCGTCTGTCCTTCCGCCTGTGCGCCCGTCTGTCTCTCCTTCCGTCTGTCTGTCCGTCCATCCGTGTCTCTGTCCGTCCGTCCGTCTGTCCGTCCATGTGTCCGCCCGTCTGTCTGTCCGTCCATCTGTCTGTCCGTCTGTCTGTTCGTCGTCTGTGCGTCCGTCCGGTGTCCGTCCGTCTCTCCTTCCGTCTGTCCGTCCATCAGCCCGTCTGTCCATCCGTCCGTCTGGTGTCCGCCTGTCTGTCCGTCCGTCCGTCTGTCTCTCCGTCCTTCTGCCTGTCCGTCCGTCTGTCTGTGTGTCCGTCCGTCCATCCGTCTGTCCGTCCGTCTGTCTCTCCGTCCGTCCGCCCGTCCGCCTGTCCATCCGTCCGTCCCTCTGTCTGTCTGTCCGTCCGTCCGTCTGTCTGTCTGGGTCGATGCTCGCGCGATAACCTCCAAATCGCGTTGAAATGCGCAAGTATCGGAAGCGTCTGCAGGCGTCGTTTAAATTCTTGAAATGCTTGAACTTCCACCGTCTCCCACTTGAATTCCACGTCGGCTTTCGTAAGGTGAGTTAGCGGCTCAGCGATACGTGAAAATTCCTTGACGAAGCGTCTCTAATAGGCGCACATGCCGAGAAATTGGCGCCCTGCCTTTTTGTCGGTGGGCGGCGGGAAGGCGGCGATGGCAGCTGTTACCCGGGGGTCGGGGCGAACTCTGGATTGCTGATGACGTGGCCCGAGCACAAGAGCTCCCCGTAAGCGAAGCGGTACTTTTATGGCTTCAGGGTGAGTCCGCAGCTCTTGATTGCTTGAAGTACAGCTTCAAGGCGCTGGAGGAGCTCGTCGAAGTTGGAGGCAAACACAACGACGTCGTCCAGGTACACGAGGCACGTCTGCCACTTCAAGCCAGCCAAAAGTGTATACATGACGCGTTGGAAAGTTGCAGGAGCCGAACAAAGACCAAAGGGCATGACCTTGAACTCGAACAGGCCATCTGTTTTTACAAAGGCAGTCTTTACTCGGTCTCTCTCGTCGACTTCAATTTGACAGCAGCCGGTCTTGAGGTCGATCGACGAAAAGTACTTCGCGTTGGGGAGTCGATCCAGGGCGTCGTCTATCCGTGCGAGAGGGTGCACGTCTTTCTAAATGATTTTGTTCAGGCGACGATAACCGACGCAGAAACGAAGGGTTCCATTTTTCTTCTTCACCAACGCCACGGAAAACGCCCACGGACTCTTGGACGGCTGAATGGTGTCATCGCGTAGCATTTCGTCGACTTGTCTCTTGACGGCTTCGCGTTCTCGCTTCGAAACTCAATACGGGCTCGGACGGGTTGGTCCGGCACTTTCTTCTGTTATGATGCGATGTTTCGCGACTGGGGTCTGTCAAATTTTTAAGGACTACGACAAGCAGTCCTGGAATTGCAGGAACATGGCTTTCAGCTTGTCTGGCTTGCACTTCGGAAGGCTCGGATTGACGTTGAAATCCGGTTGAGGACATCTATTGGTAGAAGCGGGTTCGATAGCATCGAGGAGGCCGATAGAATTACTGGCGTTCACGAATTCCAATCCCTCCATGTAGGCGACCGTCGTACAAATGTTGAGGTGCCTCTATTCATGACTGAAGTTTGTCAACATGACATTCGCTTTTCCTTGACGCATCTCGGCTATGCCTCTTGGAACGCAAACCTGACGGCTCAGGAGCAAGTGCTGGTCGCCTTCGATGATGCCTTCATATCTGCAGGTGTTTAGGTGCCGAAGGAATTGATGATGCCAGAGAAAGGCGGAATAATGACTTGGTCGTCCAGCACATTCACTGCGTGATTCCCCTAGCGTCGTGGGGATTGGCAGCGTGTTTTCTGAGATCAGTGTTATTGAGTGAGACCTCAGACCAATGAAAGCGCCGTGTTGACATCCCAAGTATTACATCCCTGGAGCAATGTTGTAAGGTTACAAAGCTCATACGATAAGTGTGCTTATTGGTGGTGACTCTCGCTGTGCAGACTCCAGCCGGCGTTATCAGGTGATCTTCAGCGGTCCGAATTTCGGGGCCTTCCAAAGCCGTCCTAACTTTCTTCATCTTCTTGGCGAACGGTCCACTGACGATAGAACAGTCGGCTCCAGTGTCGAGGAGAGCAGTGGCGTTGTGGCCATCGAATTGTACGTCGAGGTCGCTCGTCCGTCGTCTTGCGTTGCGATTAGGTCATGGCATCGGATCACAGGTACATCGGTTTGCTCCGCTGCTTCCACGTGGCGTCGTCAGGTCTTTTTCCGGCCGCGAAGTTTCTACGTCAGGGCTACGTTCGGCATGTGGCGTGTTCTTCAGGTTTCGTCTTAGCGTCCTCGTCGGCGGCGGAGGATCCTCGGTATTTTATCATACAGCTACCGCAGCTCCATCGGTTGCTGCCCTTAGTTTTCCGGATATGGGCTAGGCCACCGGCCCCGGGTTGGGCCAGTGTACGGCTGGCGGTGTGGCGAGATGTAGCGGCCGGGCGACGGTGAATGGTATGGTCGTCGTCGTTGGCACTGTTTCCCCGGTGATATAGTTGGCGATATCGCGAGGTCATTCACGTAGCTGCGGTTGCGGCGCGGTAACCGCGAAACCGCGTAGCGCCATCTGTAGCTAGTGGCAGCGGTGGTAGGTATGGCCGGCCTACCCGCAATGGTAGCAGAGCGGACGGTTATCAGGGGCGCGCCAAACGTCGGTTTTCCTTGCCGCATGGTGCTGACCGACAGTAGTACGGTAGAGCGTCGGTGGTGGTAACGGCGGCGGCGTCTCGCGACGGAACTGCGGCGATGCGATGTCGTGATGTTGTCCCGGAGCGAGAACGGGACGGTGGACTGCAGCAGCCTAGGTCATAGCTTCCGGATGAGGCTGCGGTGGTTCGGGAACTCCAAACGCTTGCTGGACTTCGTCACGAACAATCTCGGTGATTGAGCCCAATTGAGGTTGTGGCGAGGGTAAGAGCTTGCGCAGTTCCTCCCTCACGATCCCTTTCGTTTCGCACAGTTCGGCGGAGCAGAGCCCTTGGCTATCAGTAAAGTGTGGCATCGAACGACAATTCTACTGCCGGTTGCGCACGTTCAGGGTGATGGTCTTCGCTTCAGTGATGAAATCTTCGACACTCGTGGTGCGTTCCGTATCTGTCCCGCGAAGAGCTCCTGCTTGACTCCTCGCATCAGGAGGCGAACCTTCTTCTCTTCGGGCATTTCGGGGTCTGCGTGGCGGAACAGTCGCACCATCTCTTCCGTGAAGAGCGCCACGTTTTCATTTGGCAGCTGGACACGTGTTTCCAGCAGAGCTTCAGCCCTATCCTTGCGGACGACGCTTGTGAACGTGGCGAGGAATCTGATGCGAAAAATATCCCACGTTGTCAGGCATCGCTCTTGGTTCTCGAACCAGGTCCTAGCGGCGTCCTCTAATAGGCACGTCTTAGTTTGTCGTCGTTGTCGCAGTGGTTGAAAGCGGCCACACGGTCGTATGCTTCCAGCCAGCTTTCTGGATTTTCGACTGATGATCCGCAGAATGTTCGTGGCTCTTTAGGCTTGCCAGAGCACGATCGCTCTTGGCGGCGCAGGGGTTGTCATCGTGCCTGCGGTTGAGGTCATTGTCTTGGAGTGTCTGGTGTCCGTAAGAAGCCCGTACTCTGGCTGGGCCCTTCTGCCTGCGGCTGCTTCGAACTTCCAGTTCGTCCTTTGCGTCGTCTTCTTCGCGGCTTGGGCTTGGGTCACTACTTCGCGGGGCATCCACTACATGAACGAAGCAGCACCTGCACCAGATGTCACGTGGTCGTGACGTGCCGAAGGTAGCAGTCGGGGTCTTGGAGGTGAAACTCTCTATTTGGCCGAACTTGTGGCAGCGAAACCGAAACTCAAATTACACCAAGCAATGCACGCTGTACACTGATATCGGCGCACAGACCGTCGGTCGTCGATAAACTGACCCGCGGTAACGCGCGTCGGCCTTTGTACACGTGGCGTCGAACGTTCGAGTGTTATCGCTAGTGGCCGAGTTTGTTTCAGAATAAACTCCGCTGTTCGCGTTTGCGCGCTCAAGCCGAAGAGATTATCCAAAAACTTTCCGGAACGATCTCAGACATTTTGGCGCGAATTGTGCAAGGCAGCACCTACACGCGCGATACGCCGGCAACATGAAACATAGAAAGGCGCGTGTGTGGAAATATAAATGATACCTCGTGTGACCGACTGTTCATAACAGACCGTCACCAATACAGAAATTAGAGGAGGGTCATGCATCCTTGTCGGCACTGTTAAGCGAGACCATTGAAAAATTGACGGCTTCTTATACGAAAGAAGTTGCTCGTTTGACTGAATGTCTTGTCAAGCTTGAAACAACCCTCACGTCACGTTCGACAACTGATACCGGCACGGCTCATAATGCCCTGCACCAAAGTTCGGGCCATTAAACTGAAATTACCTCCAGGTGCAACGGTACCGAAAACAGACAGGTGCGGTCTAACCTGCTTTTTTTGGAATAGATGACCCTAAAGAGGGCTGGGCAGCATCTGAAAAAAGAATTATCGAGCTCTGCTCTGAAACAATTAACATTTCTTTGACTGGCGCACAATTCGAACGTGTGCGCAGGCTTGGGAAATTCAGAGACAGCAAAAAGAGACCAATAATAGCCAAACTGACCTTCTTCAAATAGAAGCAGCAAATTTTTCCGTCTGCTCCAATACTAAAAGGGTCAAGATATTCTATCGGGGAAGTTTTTCTCTAGCTACGCGGGAGACAAGAAAAGCGCTCATTGAATATGCTAAAACGCTAAGAAAACCGTTTAAGCTCTTAGTTGACCGGCTACGCATGGATTGCAAAACTTACACAGGTGATAGTGTTAGCAAAACAGTTATTTTATCAGAAAGATAGCTCGCAACAAAAACATGCGCACGAAAACACTACTGACATTCATCACAACATAAATAATGGCCTACAGACTGATTGCATATTTCTTGACTTTGCCAAAGCTTTTGATCGTGTGGCCCATTGTTGCATTATTCCTATATTATCTGCCCTCCGATTAGACTCTCTCACATTATCATGGCTACGAAATTTCATTTCCCTTCGCAAGCAGCTCACAACCGTTAATAATTCTTGCTCTCCCTCTTCCTATGTCTCTTCTGGCGTCCTACAGGGGAGCGTTCTTGGCTCATTACTGTTCCTTATCTACATCTACGACTTGCCAACTAATATATTAAATAACAGAATCTTCGCTCATGACTGCATGCTCTACAGACTTATAAACTGTCCTAATGATCACTGCATCCTTCAAGATGATCTTAACGCCATCTTTAACTGGTGTAACACTTGGCTCATGACCCTAAATACTAATAAATGTAAAGTTGTTTCCTTTGGACATAAATAAGTCATTTCTAACTTACCTTATACAAATGGACAGCCTCTCTAGGGCAAATTCCTACAAATATCTTGGCGTGCACCTCACATCAGAGCTTTCCAGGCTTGAGCATATCACTGCTGTTGCGCAAATGCCTCCAAGACATTAGGCTATTTGTGCCGAAACCTTCGTCATTGTACCTCTAACGTTCGCAAACTGTCCTATCCAACGTTCGTCCGCCCGCAACTTGAATATGCCTCATCTGTATGGTCCCCGTCCGCTTATTATCATATTGACATGCTTCAAGCAATTCAGAACAGAGCCGCCCGTTACATTTCCAGAATCTACTGCGATCATTCCAGTGTGACTCGCCTTAAACTCGATCATTCCCTACAACCATTATATCGTAAAAGGTAAAAACAGCGCGAAATAGACGAGACGAACGAAGAAGCACACACGACAAGCACTGTCCTGCGTGCTTCTTCGTTCGTCTCGTCTATTTTGCGCTGTTTTTACCTTTTACGATGTGTAAACAACTAGCCCAACAAAAAACACTTCTGGGAACCATTATATGACCCCCCCCCCTCTCTCGCCTCGCAACGCCGACGCAAGCAGCGTCTACTAGCGAGTTTCTTGGTTTAAGAAACCGACTGCTCGCGCGGCACCACCGTTCACTGGCCACCCCGTATATATAGGCACTGGATCTTCACCTGCAAGGTAGTGCCGGTGGGAGATTTCTCCTGTGCGTTGATGAACAATAAAAATTCGCAGCGTGCGCGCTAACTAAAACCGGACTGCGGGTCTTTGTGTCCAATCGGAGTGTTCTGTCTCTCATTGCCCATTAGCAGCGATTGGCATGTTCCAGTAGGAAACACCGGTCCACCACTGCGTGCTTAGCGCCTCCCCAGGTTTCTCTCCTGCGCAACGCCGCGATGAGCGCCAGCGTGAACGCCGCCGCCCGCGTAAAGGCCGAGCTATATGCAGCGTTTTTGCTGGCGTTGTCCCGGCGTTTCGTACGCCGGCGTCACCCGGCGTCGACGCTACTGGTGACGGTGGCCGAAACGTCCACCTGAGGACAATCCAGACATCTGCAGCATTGGCGTCGACGCCGGAAGCCGTTCGATGGACGGAGAACCAATCAGCGCGCGGCTGGCAGCAACTTCCGCTACGTAACGGCGTCGTCGCTGCGGCCAAAATGGCTGCCACCCGCCTCAGATCTATTAAGTCGTCGCCGTGCTCTGTGTGACCCGTAAGTTCTCAGCTGATGCTTGTATTTGACTTAGCTTGTTCCTCAGAAGTTTCGACAGCAAGCGCTCGGGATTTCTTCGAACAGTTTTCGAGCGCCATCCTCAAGTTCATCGGTAGGCTTAGCAGGCCTGAGTGTATTGGCCGAATAGGTGGCCTCAAAAACGTGCGACAACTTGAAGCTCAGAGGCCATATATTACGAGTTTGTGGTTCTTCTTATGCTCAATAGGTGGCGCTACAAGTAAAGTAAACAAAAATAGCCTTTCGGCGGCACTGTGATTTGTTTCCCTCACTACAGAACTGCAAGTTAGACATAAAACCTGTAATCAGGAATATTTTTGTTGGTGAAGTGACGGATACTTCACACTGCTTTGCGAGGTATCAAGTTCATTCCCTTTGGTCGCATGTGTGACGTTGGGCTGGCGCTGGCCTGAGCGCTTTCCAAGTGGTTGGCCGCCCTCTCTGGCGGCGTTGATGTCATGACGCCAAGAGACGCAACGTCAGAAAACGCCGGAAAAAACGCTGCATGTGGTTCAGCCTTAAGCGTTAGCGCACGCTGCTTCGCATCTACACATGGTTCCCTTTAGCGGGAGATGGTGTCATTTTTTTTTACTGCTTCCATAATTGCTAGCGAACACGCACAAAGGACGACATAGAAAGAAACAGGACAAGCGCTAGACTTCAACTGATTTTTTAATCGACGTGAAGGGCACCATTTCTTTGCGCACACGCAGGTGCCACGTCACAGAAAAAGTTGATCCCCCCAAAAGAAAAAAGAAACAGAAAACGAAAAAAAGAAAAAGAAAAGAATGAAAAAACGACGCCACTTCTCTGATGTACGTTGGCTGTCGAAATTCACAAGGCGGGTGACACATGTGTCAGCACTCCGTCCATTGCGTTGTCAAAAAGAGAACTGGACTATCTGTGTAAGAAGAAACCACGTGAGAAATGGCGGTGCCGACAGGTGGCGGAGAATGACTCTCGTTTTTTCCTTCTTTATCTTTTTTCTTTTTGGTTTTCTTTTTTCTTTTCTTTGCTTTTCTTTTGGGGGGATCAACTTTGTCTGTGGCGTGGCACCTGCGTGTGCGCGAAGGAATGTATTGTGCCCTTCACGTCGATTAAAAATCAGTTGAAGTCTAGCGCTTGTCCTGTTTCTTTCTATGTCGTCCTTTGTGCGTGTTCGCTAGCAATTATGGAAGCAGTCAATCAACACCAACTAGCCCAGCTCAATGCTTTAACGAGTCATTTTTTTTATCGTCTACCTTTGAAGCGTTTATACTGTGAAGTGTCGAGCTGTCTTTTGATTAACGTGCTGTAAATCTGCTCTTTTTTGTACGGTTGAATTTATATGATGACTGATTGCTTTGTTAATTTTGTTACGGAGAAATTTGTTATTATTATTAACCTACACTGTAGCGTTGTTCATTACGAGTTTACTTCTGATTTCACTGTAACCCCCCCTTACTCAATGCCTTCGGGCCTGTAAGGCATTTTTCAATAATGAAAAATGAATAGTTCTCACTTCATGTGAGGAGGCTTGGGGAAGAAATTGGCGTTGCACCGCTTGAACACCAGTTCATGGCTCCTGCAATACCCCCCGCCACCATGGCTGTGGCAACTCATAGATTGTGACACATCATTCGAAGCGGCGATTAAACATGCTCCGGAAGTCCACATACGGAGTTGCAGTCAAAGTATGCTTGCCCTCAATTTCACACGGATGCGTCCAAGTCATGTGCTGGCGTTTCTTACGCGGCTGTAGGCCCGGATTTTCTGGAATCTGACGTCCAGCATCCAGAAACCAGTATATTTACTGCAGTGGCCTGTGCAATACTATCCGCTATCCAAGATATCAAAAAACAAACATGCCAAGATCTGTTATATTTTCAGACTCATTAAGCGTCATAAGGACTATGCAGACATTTACTGAACATAACAATCTTGTTCTGAACCAGCTTTACTCTGTTCTATGTACACTGTCAATTTTTATAAAAGGGAACACGCGAGCGAGTGGCCTGCGCGCTCCGGCTTGCAGCGCGTTCAAGCGGGAGCGAGAGCAACCACGGCCTCTTTTCGCGTCGTCTAGTGGCGATAGTCATTCGCGATATGAAACCGGCGGCAAGATTGCAACCCCCTCCCCCCATGGAGGAATGCCCTCCTTCTTCAAGGCGGTTACGCAAGGGGCAGGCGACTGGTTGTTTTGCTCGCCACTAGATGACGCGAAAAGAGGCTGTGGTTGCTCTCGCTCCCGCTTGAACGCGCTCCAAGCAGCGGCTGGAGCGCGCAGGCCACGCGCTCGTGTGTTCCCTTTCATAAAAACTGACAGTGTACATCGTGTATCTCAAACCAGTCTATTACCTAGTGCTGGGTGCCTGGGCACAGAAGCATTGAAGGAAACATGCTTGCACATGAAATTGCAGCATCAAACGCAGTGAATTGCACCAGCTCTTTGGTTGCAGTTTCTGCTTTACACCTAAAGCCTTACTTGCGCAGCAAACTGGGAGATCATTGGCAGCGAATGGCGAATAATGAAACGACAAAGAAGTTTCACCTCATTAAGCCTCATATAGGAAGATGGGCACCACTAACAAAAATATGACTTATTTTCGTAAGGTTTCTGTCGACTTAGAACAGGACACCCCTATAAGCCACACTCCCATCTCCTCACTGGTGATAATCCCCCGTTTGCGGTAAATGTGGTAAACCGCTGACTGTTCCCCACATCTTCATGGAAGGCCGTGAGATAGAAGCTTACAGGAAAAAGCACTTTCCGCAGGTATTCCTCTTCACCCGGCAATGTTCCTAGGAGAAGATCGTCTTTTAAATGCGATTGCATTTCATAGTCGGGCTATGTCAGGCATCCGGCGTTGTGCGGCGTTGGCGTTGTCCGCGGCAGGTGTTTTCTCTCCGCTCTCACTCCCTCTCCCATAGCAACAGCTGCGGGCGCGCTCGGAGTAGCGGAGAGTGACTGGAGAGGAGGAGAGCGCTCTGACGCGTGAGGGCGCTCGCATCGCGGGAGCTCGGCGGAGCTCTATATGTAAAAAAAAAATTTTAAAAAAATAAAAAAAATAAAAAAGCACACACAAAAAAAAGGCGCTGCGCCGTGCTCCCGACCGGGCTGCAGAAATTGGGCGCCTTTTCCTTTTTCGAACCACAACCACCATATATAAATGGAGTGAAGCGCGCGCGAAATGCATTCGCATTTCCTCACGATTCCCTTCGGGGAGGTGGGGGGCATTTTTTTTAGCTTGAGATCAGTTGTTGCGTTTTTGAACGATGTGCCCCTTCCGCAGGAAGTACTTAACAGAGACGCATAGCACTGCATCTTTTCAGATGCGGCCGCTGTGGCTTGGATAATTACTGCACGTACCTCCCGATCCTTGGCTTTGAGGGCTCGAATGAGGCAGTAGTGTTGCTTATAAAGAACCCATCTAGAGCCACGAATTAGGACTGCCTTCATTATCACCACGTGTATATGTTCTAATTACGGGTCATCGTCACAATTCCATTCTATATATATATATATATATATATATATATATATATATATATATATATATATATATATATCTGTACACACATTTCACATCACGCTCATGATATTAATACATAATATATTTTTTTACCCGCTTATAGCGCGTGGAATTTTAAGGCCCCTCTACAGCCACTTGCCATAATTATTGTCCACACATTTTTCTACCATGACCTGGTGCTCTATGGCCATCAGATGATCCTTGCATCATAAAACACTATATATCATCATCATCATCACAGATGCGCGACGTGGAGCGCCATCTCGTTGAGCTTAAGTAGACTAATACTCTTCACGCAAGAAATTACAGTTGAAGGTTAAAAATATTCGCTCCAGAATTAGCTGTTCGTACCCGAACAAATGGCCCCAAATGGAGTCACAGCGACTGAAGAGGCCAGTGACACAGCGCGGCAGGGTTAAGATGTCTATCGGTTTGAGATTAGGTCTAAAGCAATATTTTGGATCTAAGGTTAGGGTTTTGAAGCGACTATCATCTAAAACAGCTTCTCCTAGGGCTAAAAAGTTATTTGGCAGTGAAATAGTAGAAAAAAATCTTCCTCTTACATCTTCAAAGATGTGCTTAGTTATCGTAGACGAATGAACATCAATATACAGGGCATATCGGTTCATGTGTTGCACCGGTTCTATCAGGTTTGTTTTTGGCAGTGGTTAACCGCAATATGGCGGATAGTCTCCACGAAATTTGCCTTAACACTGTTCCCGATGCGTCGACGACTATTTAATTTGCACCAAAAGAACCAAGAAAGACGCATTCATTCCGCAGAGTGTCGCAAAGTTATTTGAAAGGGCACACCAGGGGCTGTAATTCACTTATAAACTTCCAGTGTATAGAGAATTGCAGTTTGCTGACTTGAAATCGACATGGAGGGTCAACATGCTTGTTGGTGAGGGCTGAAAAAGGCTTTTTTCGTTCTATTCGGGGCACTAAAAAATAATAAACACCACTATTTAGGCGTATGTAACAAGCCTACGTACGCAGCACGGCTGCAGGACAGAGGTACGCATGCGCAGTGCGTAACGTATCTATTTCATGGGTGCCTGCGTATGCCCGCAATAAAACAAGGGGCACGTAAACGTAACTAGACGCAGCGCTTGCAGCGTGACACTCTCACGAGATCTCAAATGAAAGAGCAGCCAGATAGCAAGATGGCTGCCATGGCGTCGAACGGAGAGCGCTACAAATCCGGCGTCAATCGGGCATATTTTACCTTGAGAGATGATGTTCCCCTGCTGACGGAGGTGCAGATGAGCGATCCGTTCAGATACTCTGAACAATGGGAGGAGATCGCTTGGCGCCTCAGAGAGGTCCTCGAGAGTCGTTTACGGCACGCTGTGTGCAGCAGCGCCTAAATCTGCTGCCCTACTCGGCGAGCGATCGGCGAAATCAAAAAAGCCTGTTCGGTTGTTTTACAGCACGGTGCAAAATGAGGCGCGTCGGTCGTTGTGCGAGCTTTCAATATTTCTGAAGAAGAGTACAACGAGCGCGACCGATTGGTTCAGGACATACAGAGGCTCATCCGAGGCACCTTGTACAAAGTGTGCTCAGCGATGATGTCGGGCAAGGTTTGCGATGGCGACTGTCTCCGCAACAGCAGGGCGTAGGAGCATGCCTCAGGACGAACCGACGCATTCCCCACCAAGCTACCCTAAGCGTGGTAGGTATGATATGCGATGTCCCAATTTTGGAGTGATGAAATGGTTTGTGTGCCACCCCTCTGGAGCTCTGAATAGAGTGCACGTACTGGCAAGGCAATCATTCCTGCATCAATGCCAGTTATATTGGGGCAGACCCCAGGTGGCATACTCTCACTGCGATCTGTAGTGTGTCGGCTGCCCTCACCATTGCTTCGAGTTGACCTTAAAGCAATGGAGCCATAACACAGCTAAAACACCGCACAATAGTTTGTTGCAGCCAGACAACACAATGAATAAGTATGTACCCAAGAAAAAGCGGATGGCTAGTGTCGTGTGGATAGACATTAAAGCAAAAAGAGAGGGTGTGCAAACAGACACAAGAGAATAGTGAAGAGACCCCAACCTTGTTTGTGGTTCTTTTTTTTCTTTTGCCTGTGTCTGCACCCCCCCCTGTCTTTTTCTCATTAATACATGGCCCCTCGCTCAGCTCACTGTCATTCAAGATATTAAGCATAAGCAAAAATGGCAGAATGGCTGATATGCTAGGATAGGAGAGATGATATAATTGTGCTGTATTAAGCACTTAGAAAAAGGAACATTTGAATAACGTTCTATTGCCTGAATGTCGCATACTATTAAGGTGCTGCTCAAAACAATGCAAGAAAATGAGGGCCCTTGCGCCTCACCTTTAAAAGTTGAACGCGACAGCGATATCCTGTTCCAAGTGCGTGTACTTCAACTACTTAGTGCATACATGCTTTGCACCCACTACGTGGTGTTGAGCGATTACGCGCAGTAACGTGTGTGCCTTCTGTAATGGGTGGCCGGCTTTAGACCACGAAGCCGTTATGATATTCTCGTGTTGTGACGCCCGATGGCAGTGTACGCTTGTACCACGCAACATACTGTGATATTATATGTTGTATTGTGACGTATGTATACACGACGCGTGTGTTTATGAAGCATGAGTTATTTTAAGTAAAGTTGAAAGTTGGGTGAGTTAGTGATAGTTCCTGTTCACGTGTGAAGCAGCGCACTGTGACAAGGCACCTGTCCTGTCGTTTTTCGTTCCTTTCGTGCCTTGTCTCAGTGCGCTGCTTCACACGTAAACATCAGGTATTTTCATTGCATTTCCAAGCAGAGGAATTTATTTTCAATATATTTCCAAGCGAACGCGTGACTGTGTGATATAACACTTGCTTGCCACGCAGACAGCCTTGGTTCGATCCTCACTTGGACCTGGAAATTTTTACCATTTATTTTATTGGTATCTTTCTGGATTTTTTGGCCACGGACATGATGACTTTTCGCTCACGACCAACGACGCCGACAATGACGTCGGCATTTCTGCGAAATGAGCTCTTTAACGCTATCGCGTTAAAAAAGGTTAGAGCCAGATATGTAAAGGGTAGTGGCGATACAGCAAGCACAGTTGAAGAAAGTGCGTACCCAGCAGGGACCACATTCCAAATATCAGATGTTTGTTGCAATATAGGAGGATATAAGGAAAACTGTTGGAGTGGAGGGAGCACTCTCCAAGTGAATACAGCGCCGCCATGTTGTGGTGGGCAGAAAGCTCACCTCGGCGGCTGCCAGTTCGCCTGCAGCGACGGTCAATTGCGTTTCTCGCGACTGTTTTTCCTTGACAAGTGTGTAGCTGCAGTGCATTTGTATGCGTGCGGCTCGACTGAAGCGATCATGGTCCAATCCTGCGTAGCATATGGGTGCGCAAATCGAGCGAATCGTGCTCCCAAGATCACATTTCACAGGTGCGTACTGACAGCACGTAGTTTTTTCGCGGTCTGATAATACGGGTGACTCGTGCTTTTGGTTGGTAGGCTTAAGGAATTAATTTTTGGAAACTATTAGCAGGTTTGCGAACGATATTGAGACAGGGAACCTACGGGAGCGAGCTCTGCGTCGTGAACGCTAGGAACCGACCGATAAAGACCGCCTTTACTGAGCGCACTTTGATCCTCCGTGTTTTGACCGGACCGGACAAACAACAAGATTAAAATCGGGAAGTGAGCCGACTTTGTTCCCTCCTTTCTCTGACCACCTCCAGGCACCGGCAAACACCGAAATGCCGCTGATTTATTGATCAGGAATGACATAGATCTCTTTTTTTTTTTTCGTCTTGTCGACGTGACTGCATTGCTGCGTGTTTCTTCGCGGGTTTTTCGTTCCGTTCGCTTGTTTACATTATCACTTCACGCCCGACTCTCACATGATCATTGTCGCGTGTTCTTGATCATACTTTCGTGAACACATATATTCATATTAGGTGCATAAATTGAAGTATATATATAATTTTAGATGTAGTTAATTTCCACTGTGTGTTTATTCCAGGTGAAGAGGAAGCGCCCAGCACGAAAGCCCCGAGGATGCAGCCCTGTTCCGCAGCAAGAGGCCTTAAATACCAAACACCAGCTCACGGTATCAAAGCAGTGGTACAAGACGAAGCTACAGGAAACTGCAGACCAAAGATTGCACCTCAAGAACAAATTAAAACGTTGGAGCAGAACCAGCGAAGGCTGACACAAAAGAAAATCATTGCTGAAGAAACTATTACGGGCATCCAAGTACAAAAGCTTTTGTCAGAAGAGGGCTCCAAGATGTTCGGTGCAGCATTTGCTCCTGACGCACAGCAATTGCTTCAACAGGCGCGAACAGAAACGGGTGGTAAATACCCCCCAGAGCTGCGAACGTGTGCACTAACTTTACATTTTTATTCTCCAGCAGCCTACAAACTTGTGCGATCAAAGTTTAATGACGCCCTCCCTTCACAGCGCACAATCACAAAATGGTGTAGGTCTGTTGACGGCCAAGCGGGCTTTACAGGTGAAGCATTTTCTTTCTTCGATAAGTTGGTTAAAGGGGCCATGACACCCAATTTTCGACCATAATCTGTGTTATGTAGGTTGATCCTTGTACGTTCACAGACACGCTGGCGAAATTTTAGCGCATTTGGCCGTGCCGTTAATTTATAACTGAATATTTTTATAAACGAGCGAGCGGCCTGAGAGTCGGGCAACACTGGCACGCTCGATAGCCGTGACGTAACGAGTAGCTTGCTGTGCGAGCGTCTGCACGGTCTGCATTCCGTGTTCCATGTTCAGGTGCGCGTGCAAACGAGCTCTTTATGCTTTTCTCAACTTGCCTCTGGAACTAAATGACTTGCAGCGGTTGAAACAGCAACGGAGCAACACTCGCAGTGAGCACACTGACCGCGTGTCGAACGTAGCGGACGACGTCACTGCTCCTCGCAGTGAGTGACGTCACGCACGACATGGCAAAATGGCGGTCGCCGGCGGTGGGCGGAGTTTACAGACGACGACTTCCCCGGCTTATTTTGGACTGAAATAATCTTTTACAGTCCAGTTTTCACATGTATACAAGCATATTTGACCCTCTACCTTCGTTTTTCGCCAAAAACCGCAAATTGTTGGGTGACCATGTCATGGCCCCTTTAAAGGTCGCTCTGAAATTCTTTACTGCGCATTGACTGCTGATGCTATGTCAATTAGGAAGCACGTTGAACTTGTCGGAGACAGGGTAGTTGGCTACGTTGATTTTGGAGCTTCTCTTGAAGGTGAAAGCCTTCCTGAAGCCCCAAATGGTTGTGTTTATATTATTGTTCGCATAAGCATGAGGCTGAACATTTCAGTCGGCTACTTGCTCATCCACTCACTCACTAGTTCTGAGAGGGCTGAACTAACAAAGCAATGCACTGAACGACTAGGATCTGTGAAAGTTCAAGTTGTCAGTCTTACGTTTGATGGTGCGTCATTATATTTCGCTATGGCAAAATGCTTTGGTGCAGAACTCAAGCCTCATCCCATCGAGTTCTCCACATGCTTTAAAAACCCAGTTGATGAGTCAAGGAATGTGCATATCCTACTTGAACCATGCCATATGATTAAGTTGATTCGAAATTCACTGGAAACACTGATGTTCATGGAAACCACATAAAAACAATGCTGATCCCTCTGCCAAAACTCGGTGTAACACGAAAGAAAAACGTGTCTTCACAGAAGTAGTTTAGCGTTTATGGTGCATTGTTTCGCCACAAGGGCTATGGAATGAATGCTACAGCAACAAATTGTAATGTCGCGCGTAGAACGGCAAGCAGCTCGAACCCTACAGCGCACTCCTCAAGCGGAAACGACGCTCGAAAAGAACATACTTAGGACGAGCGCGAACTAACTTTCACGGCTCGACACTTAAAGCCCTCTGCTCAAGGAGAAGGATGCACGAAACAAACACACAAGTGTACACAGGACGAGCGCGAACTAGCAAAATAATATCTGAGGTTTCTCGTTCAAGAACCACGGTATGATTATGAGAGCCGCCGTAGTGGAGGGCTACGGAAATTTCGACCACCTGGGGTTCTTAAACGTGCTCCTAAATCTAAGCACATGGGCGAGCGCGAACTAACAACAGTTAGTGGCCAAAGTGCGTTGGCGGGCCAGTTGGTTTATCATGCTTAGTTTCTACAGCGCGACTGGACGCGGACGGAGAGGAACACGCAAACACACACAGCGCTGACTTTCAACTGGAAATAGTTATTTTGATATACACGTGACGCATATATATACATACGAGAGCAGGTGAAAACAAAACAAGAAAGAAACAAAAACCGGAACCCAAACGCGCAGCGTCAACAGAGGATTTCCGGGTCGGTAGGTCAATGCAGCATCACCTCCGGGAGCTGCACTGGTCAGTTTTGCGAGGAGGGATGGCGGGGGGAAAGGTGAAGGTGAGCGACGGGGCACAGGTGAACGAGGACGTCGCTGGTTCTGTGGGGACGGCGAGTGGTCGTAACGTGGTGCTGATGTTCGGGCATTAAGGTTCGGTGGATCCTCCCCAGGCAGCACGCCGGCATTGGACTGATCTCGGCCCAATGTCGGCAAACGTCGGCGGCAATATCCTCTTCAGACCTGAGAAAAAAGTACTTAAGGTGAACTCGTATAAATTCTTTTGAGCATTTGAGGGTCACGAAACACTTCTCAGAAGAAGAAAAAACAAAAACTGCAATTTCAGAGGAGAAAATGTATGTACCCATTTGGGTACATCAGGCCTAAGCTGAGTAAAAATCAACAGAGCCATTTTTCTTTAGAAGGCAAAGAAACAGCTGACATTTCGGGTGTTTAACGCGGGTTTTCACGCTGTTATCTTCATTGTGGCATATTATCTGAAACTTTGTGGGGGGCACATGCCCTGAAAAATGTCCCTGCATGCGAAATCGGGCCTCATTAGCTGGTATTGAAACCACTTTGCTACGTTTTGGGACTTCCAGAGATAAGCCAATTTGAACATCCAGCTCTACTGCATTTTGGAATTCTTGCATTTGCTTGACGTGTGTGTGAATTGGCGTTTTCGCTACTCTGTTCTTAAACTTCAATTGGTCCAGAATGTTTTTGCTGCAACATCTATGAGCTTGCAGTCATGCCTGCATTCGATCCTGGGATTCATCGCCACTAGTTCCAAAAAGGGGGCAAATAACCTGATGGGCCACTTCTTTAGTATAAATATGTATGAATATCTGTCCTGAATTAAGGCACGCACGTGTCCGAAAGGTCCACACCAGCCATATTGTTGCTGCATGCTTTGTTGCAATGGGGACACTCTACATCTACTTTTTTTCTCCTACTATGACCTACGCGTACCCGCATGTGTTCTACGCCTTTTCGATTGGGCCTAGTCTGCCTCTTTCAAAATCTAGCCGCAACGTTGAACTTGGAAGCTCACTGGTGCATCATTATCTTCATCATCATCATCATTATCATCATCACTGCAGCTATCTGACCATATTCACTGCTGCTGTGCAGCTCACCCACAATGTCGCCTTCATCAGACAAGTCAATATCACTCTAAAAGAGTAGCTCTTGTATCTCCTTGTCACTGGGAAATCTGCCTGCAACACAAAACAAAATTCAATGTATTTTCAACGCAATGACCTGAAGTACCCAACTTGGGTACATTGGTAAGTAAGTTGAGCTATCTCAGAGGCAACTCAAAGCAACAAGTCCGAAATTTCCATGCGCTTTCTCTAGTCTATCATGATCGTTTACACTCCCTGCTTAACA
The DNA here is from genome assembly GCA_030522465.1 of Rhipicephalus appendiculatus. NCBI lineage: Eukaryota > Metazoa > Arthropoda > Arachnida > Ixodida > Ixodidae > Rhipicephalus > Rhipicephalus appendiculatus. The sequence goes on from JALIZH010019914.1 coordinate 643,612, forward strand.
AAATATATCTAGCATTTCGTTAATTAAGAAAAATGTAATCTCACCTGGTCGACTGCGCGCGCTATCCTCGCATGACGCCGCCATACTTCTTTTTACTGCGAGCGAGTACATGGGCATACGGGGACATGTCGTGGGCATTTTGTTAACTGATGCTTCCGCTCACAGAAACATCAATTTTCGTCAAGCGGTCTTCAAACATAGGATCACAGCGTGCGTTTTTCAAATGTACCCATTTCGGTACCCACGGACTGAAGAGGATATTGGCCCCATGTCGGCAAATCACGCTCGCGCTACTTTCACCCACATCGGTCTGATGTCGGCTAGCCGGCGTTGGGCCGATGAGGGATAGCCGGCGTTGGGCCGATGAGGGCTAGCCGGCGTTGGGCCGATGAGGGCTAGCCGGCGTTGGGCTGATGAGGGCTAGCCGGCGTTGGGCTGATGAGGGCTTGCCGGCGTTCGGCCGATGACGGCTTGCCAGCGTCGGTCCGATACCGGCCTGCCGTTATTCAGCAGATGATGGCAAGCCGTCATTGGGCCTATGTAAGCTGGCCGATGCTGGCGTGATGTCGGCCTCGCCGGACGTCGGGAAGCCGCCGGTGCGACGGTTAGCACTCGTTATTATGGTAATTTACCGTGCGGTGAGTAAGGTAATATACTGTGCCATTGTAGTCTGCACGGTGCCAGTTTAGATGGGGACACCGGCGGTGGTTGCTCGTTGCCTACAGTAGCTTGATTAAAAAGGCTGATACGCGTGTTATAAAGTGAAACGGCTGCGTGGCGACCATGCATAGTTCGGTATTCCTGTGATTACCGTACTGTAAGTCAGCAGTGCAAAAAAAACCTATTCGCAGCACAACGGCATTCATCGACTACCGTTGACGCCGTATTCGGTAAATATTTGGTAAGCAGAACGACCCATTTGGGGTCTTAGCGTAGCATTGAGACCCATAATTCTATGGAAACTGTGCGAGGCCGAGAAGAAAAGTCAATATATTGTCTCCAACACACCTAAAAGGATGAAAGTCCTGCTGCATCAATTACGCATGCGTCTAGGTAATGAAGGAGCAACACATTTGCAAAGTGATAAACAGACATTTATTCACACATATGAACACACGCCAGCAGTTCCGGAATAATGATGCCATAAAGGAACACCTAAACATCTATAGATACCGTAGCCAACGTCTAAAATGATCCCACAGCCACCGTATTCCTCATGAAAAACACGAAAATATGATCCAGAATGGGGTCAGGCGAAGAGTTACAATGTTATTCAAGGCACATTCAGAATAAATATTTAAAAACATAGAACGGGAAAAGACATGATTAAGAATTAACGAAGAATATCATAGCTACTTGTGTTTTGTGGACGATATCGCGCTTTGCGGCAATGACGGTGACGAATCACGAAACAAAAAAATACTGGTGATGTAAACGAAAGAAGCCGGATTAAAGATGTGCCCGAAGAAAACAAAGATCATGTTAGGCGGCCCGGCGAGAAAGAGAGATTACGGGTGGCGAAACAGTCTAGAAGAGCATGTATACGCATGGGCTAGCCCCCCCCCCCCCCCCCCATGTTGTTCAAATTCACCGAAAAGTAAGGTTGGGTTGGTTCGCAAACGTTAGTCCATCGTAACACATGACTGGAAATTAAATTACCCCTATCCTTTAAGCGGAAATCACAATTCTTTTAGTCATAACTTATGGGACAGAAACATGAATAAACTACAGTACGCGACCTGAAAAACGTTGCGAGTGGCGCCGCAAGGTTCCATATACTGTACATATAAACAAGGTAGACACGCACGCACGCATTCCTTATCTCAGGGTAAGAATGTAACGGAAAAGAAACATGCATGAATACCTTTCACGCATGGCTCTTGGATCGGTAAGAACACAAGCGAATACAAGGCATGGTCAATAGCGAACGCACGATAAAGAGAAAAATCTGTCTGGACAGACGTAAGAGCAGTCAAGACGTGTCCTTAAATGAAGCGAGCGAGTCCGATGTGGAAGCACGTAGCCACTGGCTGCTAGCTGCGGTGATCTTTGCCGAAAACAGCGCTGGAATCTTGCCGCGTATCCGTCTCGCACACGTTTTTGACTTTCCTCCGCACATGTCCACACACCGACACTTCTTGAAGAATTCTGCTGGCCGGGGCGAAAAAGCCTGCTCTCGCTACAACTAATCCTTCCATCGAGCTGGCTACCTTTCCCTGCCTGGTCAAGCAAGTTTCGCGACAATGGTGGTGGTGGTTGTGGTTCGAAGAAGGAAAAGGCGCCTAATGTCTGCAGCCCGGTCGGGAGCACGGCGCAGCGCCTATGCGACAATGACGCGCTGAACGACAGGAGTAAAGACGGGGGGCGAAGAGGGGTAGAGCTGGAAGACGAAAAAATGCTGACTCTCCCTTCTTAGGAGCACGGCTCAGCCTCCGACAATAGTGTGCCCCCCCCCCCCCCCCCCGTGTCCTCTCCCCCCTCCACAGCATGGCGTCTGTGGACTACGTGGATTTTTCAATGCATCGCTTGTTCCAAGTGTCGCTACGTGAAAACTTTCCGTACACCATGTTGTAACCACATTTTTCATCGTATTTCCCGTGCAATAACAGTAACATTAATGAAATCCAGAGTTTGACGGAATCCCGTTTGGTCGGGAAGAGGCATTGCAAAAGAAGAAGAAACACCGACCACAATAAAATCAATTTAAAACAAATTAAACGAGACGTTTCGGCTCCCACACGGGAGCCTTGTTCACAGCGAAGTTCGAAAAAAAAATCCCCCCATCTCCCGCTAAAGGGAACCATGTGTGGATGCGAAGCAGCGGGGATATAATTAGCTTGAGCAGGAGGAAAGTCGCCGCTCTCATTTCACGGCAGTGGTCCGGGCGCTCATCGCGGCGCTGCGCAGGAGAGAGAATGAGGTGCGCGCGCTCCGTCATTTTCATACCGCGGAGCTACCGTGGCGCCCCCCAGCGGAGTATGCAGCTGTCACACCACCTGTCGTTCCGTAGAGGATTCCTAGAGGAAAGGACGGGGGGCGACCGTAGGAGAGGAGAGAGAGGGGACGTGCATGCGCTGTGGGGGGTGTGGGACGCGGGAGCCGCTCCGTAAAGTAGAGGATTCCAAGAGGAGAGAGGGGGGAGCATGCGCTCTGGGGATGTGGGACGCCGGAGCCGCTCTGTAGAGTAGAGTATTCCTAGCGGAGAGAGGGGGGAGAGGACGCGGGGGGCCGCTCCGTAGAGTAGACGATTCCTAGAGGAGAGAAAGGGGGTGAGCGTAGGAGAAAGAGGGGGGACGGCACGCGCATGCGCTGTGGTGGTGTGGGACGCGGGACGGACTAAGCCCCCCTCCAAACACATGCAAGCAAGATTAAGGAATGGGGTCAACCTGGGCGACAGACACCACCTGCCTAGCTACTGCTAAGCAGCCTCTCTGTGCTCTCGGCCATGACTCAAGGAATGGGGTCAACCTGGGCGACAGACACCACCTGCCTAGCCATTGCTAAGCAGCCTCTCTATGTTCTTGGCCATGACTCTGATGACTGTGTTCGGGTTGACGGCCTTCATATTACTACAGTGTTCTGGTTCGCATAATGGGCGCTTCCCTACTTCATGAAAGTGGCCGGACGGGGGGACGGGGGGACGGGGGACGGCGGATGGGGGGACGCGGGAGGGACAGAGCCCCGAGCATAAGATGCTTCGCATCTAAAATCTCTCCCTTCTTAGGAGCATCTATCTTTTTTTTTTTTTGAACTTCACTGTGAACAAGGCTCCCGTGAGGGAGCCGAAACGTCTCGTTTTGTTTTAAATTGTTTTATTGTGGTCGGCGTTTCTTCTTCTTTTGCAATAGTAACATTAAATGCGACTGTTTCTAAACGCACGTGGGAAGCAATCGTTGAACGAGATTTTTACTTCAAAATGATAGGTATGGGACAAAAAGACGGCGATGACGTGAAAACACGAACTGGCAAACACGTGTCAAACACGTGTTTTATGTTCGTTAACGATTGTTTCGCTTGGTGGGCTAGTTGATTTGGAAGGTTTTTACCGAAAAAACGTGTCTACACTTCTTCCCGGTCTTTCTTGCGCCATACCTATTTTTCTCAAGTAATGAACAACTAGCTCAGCAACACTCCTTGTTGAGGTTTTTACTACTTTCACAAGGCAAAATTTCTGTGAAATCACTGAAGCAAATGCGTTTCTTACGCTTGACCACAACATGCGCGTGTGTAAATACGTTCACACCCACAGACAAGAAACTATTCGTGCAGTTTATAAGCACTCACACCATGCGGTCAGCGGCTGAAAGGATGTAAAGGATATAGCGCTAGAAATATGATGTAAGGCCCGGTTTATGCACAGATTTAGTATTCACATAAATATTCTTCCGCTAAATGTATTCCTGCTGGAATGATTGGGCGAATCCTGATGCTGGATATATCAGTAAGGTCAACCGACCAATGGCAAAAACATTTATGAAAGAGTTGGACTTTGTATGTAAGTTCAGTTTTTGTAGCGTTGAACACCTGGTCAACGAAATGGCCATCTAATGTGAGTCAGTCTGAAGGCCGCTTTTTGGGTAGAAAAGCCACAGTGCCAGTGATAACTGTTAGTTATTGTCCTTTGCAGAAACTAACGACAGAACGCAAGCTATTTACTCGGCGTTACATCACGCCCCGAATAGTACATGCGGCATTAGCACGATACAATGCATGCATGCACTTTCTTATTTTTGCTAGTACACCAATCCATGTAGCAGCTATCTGCAGCTTAGGCGAGTAATATTCAAGCGCTTAATGCTCTATGGCATTACAAGCTTGTGTTCGACGTCGACGTACAGTAGATTGCCAGCATGTCCGCGACGGTTTTATTTAGCCGCTCGGTGAGGCCATTCGTCTGCGGATGATAGTTGCGGTTCTCCCTCGGTGATTTGTATGTCAAGATGGTTTGCGTTATTTCCGCCGTAAAATCCGTACCTGTGTCCGTGACGACGACTTCTGTAGCGCCGCGACGCAGGAGGACGTTCTCAACAGGGCAATATATAACTGTCTGAAGGAAGACAAGAAGGTAGTCCAGCTTCGTCGATGAAAGCTAACCAACAATTGACTCAGCCAACATTATTTTAAGAGCGGCAACAACACGGGAAAAAAGGCCCCATTCTGCCTGTGAAAGCCTTCAGTTGCCGATATCAGTTGAAGCATCTGATACACGGCAGAATGACGGCAAGCTCGACACAATGTTGCCGGTGAAAGCCATCGGCTAAGCCGATATCTGTGGATGTACGGCGGGACGCCGGCAAACCCGGCCCAATGTTGCCGGTGAATGCCATCGGCTAAGCCGATATCGGCGGAAGTACGGCGGGACGCCGGCAAACTTGGCCCAATGTTGCCGGTGAAAGCCACCGGCTAAGCCGATATCGGTGGAAGTACGGCGGGACGCCGGCAAACTCGGCCCAATGTTGCCGGTGAAAGCCATCGGCTAAGCCGATATCGGTGGAAGCACGGCGGGACGCCGGCAAACTCGGCCCAATGTTGCCGGTGAAAGCCATCGGCTAAGCCGATATCGGCGGAAGTACGGCGGAAGGCCGGCAAACTCGGCCCAATGTTGCCGGTGAAAGCCCAACATCGGCTGAAGGACGGCAAAATCGGCCCAATGTTGCCGGCGAAAGTCAACGGCTCCGCCCATATTGGCTCCATGCCGGCAACGACGGACCGTGGTTGGGCCGCCCAGAGCCGCCTTAAAACCAATATCGGCCCGACGTTGTGTGCTGCCTGGGTCGTGGGCGTGACAAGGGGAGGATTGAGTGTCCTCTGCATGGTATGATGCACGAGGAGACGATTGCCGACGATAGCGACAATAACGAGATATGTGGCCTACCCCGTTCCTGTTGAAGCATATCGGCCTGTCATTCCGTGTGCGCCGCTGGTTGGGATCATGGTATCTGGGATAGGTCGGTTGTGGGCGGTAGTATGAAACAGGGCTGACCGCGGAACGACTTAGGGCACATACGGGCTGGATACCTGCGTTCGCCAGTTCTTCGCGCACGACGGCCTGGATTAGTGACACTGTCAGGCGGGCCTCCTCGTAAGAACGAGCCTGCGGAGCAGATGGAGACGCTCCCTCGATCTCTCGTCGCACAGGGCGCAGGAAGTTTTCGGTACAGGGCGGTGGCTGGGTCTGGGCCTTCGCACGACGTGGCCGCAGTGTTAGGGAGACGAACAAATTGCTGCGTGACTCGACAGCTCTTCGCTTCTTCGAAGCGTCGGCCCTCCCTGATGATGTCGTCAATGGTGGAGCAGCCCTTGTACACTAGCGAATGAAAGGCGTCATCGGCGGTGCCTTTAAGAATGTGGCTGACTTTGTCAGCTTCGGGTGCTTGGGCGTGAAGGTGCCGGCACAAGGCTGAAGACGTCTTGTGTGTACACCATGTACGGCTCCGTTGAGGTTTGTGCACGTCACGAAAGTTTTTTCTTTCTGGGCGGCTCGTTGGCGTGCAACAGGCTTTCCGAAAAGGTCCTTCATTTTAAATGCGAAGCATTTCTTAGCGAACTTCGGCGACTTTGAGCGTATCTCTCTATCTAGCTATCTATCTAGCCGCCTACGACTTTGCGCTCTCCTGGCCGTATCGTTAATGCGATTTATACCAAATTTGGTATGGCATAACATGACTGTATGACGAAAATAAATAGCTGGTCATATCATGAAAATCATGACTAACTTGTCATGAAAAGTATGATTTACATGCCACCCTCATGGCGCGCTCGCGGCCGTTTCGTTAGCTTTATATACACCAAATTTGGGATTGATTGACGTGACTGCATGACGAACATAAATGACAGGTGGTAATATGCAAATAATGACGTGCATGTCATGAACAACATGATTTACGTGCTACGCTCATGGCGCGCTCGCGGCCGTTTCGCAAGCTTGATATACAACAAATATGGTATTGAGTGGCGTGACTGTATGACGAACATAAATGACAAGTGGTGATGCGGAAATCATGACTTGTCATGTGCGACATGACTTGCATGCCACGCTCATGGGGCGCTCGCGGCTGTTTGGTTAGCTTGAGATACACCAAATTTGGTATTGAGTGACATGACTGTATGACGAACATCAATGGCAAGTGGTAATATGGAAATCATGACTTGTCATGTGCGACATGACTTGCATGCCACGCTCATGGCGTGCTCGCGGCCGTTTCGTTAGCTTGAGATACACCAAATTTGGCATTGGGTGACATGACTGCGTAGCGAACATAGGTGGCAGGTGGTAACATGAAAATCTTGGCATGCATGACATCTAGAACGCCATTTACATGCCACGCTAATGGTGTGCTTGCGTCCAGTTCGCTAGCTTGATATGCACCAAAATTGGTATTGCGCGACGTGACTGTATGACGAACACAAATGACAGGTCCTAACACGGAAAACATGACATGCAAGTTAAGTAAAGCATGATTTGCTCCTTCCTGGCTGCTTCGCATTACATCGATTCCCACAGTGCGTGGGATCTGCCAGCTTTTTTTTACGTACATCCCAACTGGTCAGCTCCTCCTGGTGCGTGTCGAACCATACACTGGCCGTTCCTCTGAGGTAGTAGCTGACGTTTGCCAGCATCTGAGTGGGATTCCGCCGATTGGTCTTGCTGGCGCGCTCGTGGTCGGCCAGCCGTGCACGTGTACTATCAGTCCCGCTGAAGGGGCCAGGGTCTCGGAGATGGGTCACAACGACGTGGGTGGGTTCATTCGGCATGGCAGTGGCTGGATCAACGGGCCTGCCTGTCGACATGATGGATTGTGCACGAAGACGCCCGCTGCGAAGTTCTGTGGTGTGCTTCAGATATACCCAGCACCTCCACCAAATATGTTACGGGGAGACCACAGAAGAAGGGTGTATTTACAATATTTACGACATTTACACAGTCACAGCAATCCGGGGTAAAAAAATCGCCAGGCCTGCGCAGAAGGCGCAGCACAGCCACAGCGAAAGCTGGGCGAGCGGCTTTAGCCTTTTTTAAACACTCTTGGGGCCACTACTACAAGCCCACTTGCATGGTATCCACTACGCCATAAATCATCATAATTTTTGTGTAGTGGGGAAGCGTCTACTATGCCATTATTCGTCATTCTTAGGAAAAGCGCGGTGCCCGCTACACTCTTGTAACGCATTATGTGCACTTTGTTGATGCTGTGGCTGACGACGATGAAGAATTATGCCTCAGGCTTTTGTAATGGGTTGGAGCATTGAACGACCCACTCGTTACGCAATTCGCATTGTGTGACGCCTGGTTCTTACTTTACTGCTTTAAAGCGCTTTACAACACACTTTAACGCGATTCCTTACCCGATATGAAGCCTGCGTAGGGTCAGTTCGCACCGCAGTTTCAAGCAGCGGCGTAGCTCAGTGGTAGAGTGCTGGGCTGCCACGCAGGGGACCCGGGTTCGATTCCCATTCTGTCATAGGTGTTTTTTTATTTATTTAGTTTTTTTCTTATTTCGTTCGATATTGGTTACGGACACCGGCGGCGGCGGACAACTACGGCGCAGAAAGGACCCTTGTTGTGATCTCATAACAGCTTTCGCTGTAAAACAACCAAGATGGCGAAATCAGGAACCAACTGGTCCTTCAGTTCTTCGTCTTCTAGGTAAATGGCACATAACAATACGTGTGAAGCGCTATCACGAGATAAGCGCGTGCGCCGATGCGAACACGCCCTGGCGAGGCGCACGCGCATCGCAACGCGCGGGGCGACGACCTTTAAAGCGCGCTTAGCGCGTTAATCGCGCCATTTCGCTAGTCATAACAAATAGACTCTGTAGTCACCGATCACTGAGTACCGCCGACAGTAAATGGTGTATATTTAGCTTGCCGTTAGTATTCCGAAGAACTTATACGCTTCGTCGCCGAGTCGGTTCGCGCTGTGCGCTGCGGAGCGTGGGGTCGGAGGTTCGACTCCCGGTGACGGAACTTTTTCTTGTAAGTTCTTTCTTTGCCATCTGTTAGTGGATATTTTGCAACGTCATATCCGTGACGGAAATACGTCAGTGGAGCCGTAGTGGATCCCGGCATAAAACACTTTGGTGTTAGAATGGGCTTACATAAGGGAGGCTCTACAGCGCGAGGAAGGGCTCCGCCTTGGCAATAAGCTAACCAAGGTGCATATGCAGCGGGAAAAACAAAGGAAGCCTTGCAGTTCAGGCACTCAGCGCTTCAGTCGCACACGCTCTTGACCTTTCTGTGCAAACGCTGAAGCAGCCACAATGTAGATGTGCTGGTGCCACGGCGAAATTCGTGAGGTGTTTGATCATGAACTTGAACTATATTTTCGCATCTATACATGGTACAGATAACAGGAACACAGACCAAAAGCCACATTACGGCTTGACGAGGTCTGTATCCCTTTTTTGGCAACAAACAGCACACGGGCGAAATCAAAAGTGCAATGCATAAACAGAATCATTTACAGAGGAAAAGAAACTGTGCACAAAAGACATGGCTAAACATTAATTACTCCAAAAAAATGTGTTTCTGCAGCTCTCAGGAAAAAGAAAAAACACTAAACACGTAGTCTTTTTAAATGCTGCCAGTGTATCGGCGACTATGTGAGCACATCTTTACTTCTCTAGCGGCAATCATTTGCGGGAAAGAAATGGCCGCGGAAGCGCACTATATGCTACGCGGCCACCTTCCTGCCAACCACAAGATGGCCACCGTCGGCTTCACTGTGCTCCATGGGTAGGTATAGACGGCTTCCACTCCAGCAATTTTAAGGCGAAAGCCTTTAATGTCCCATGCCCACGTCCGTCCGTACGTCCGGCTGTGTCTGGCCGTCCGCGTCTGACCATCCACCCGTCCGTCCATCCGTCCGTCCATTCGTCCGTCCGAGCCCTGGCACGGAGCCAGGTGGCCGCCGGGGTGCGGAAACGGACGCCGGTCACGTCGGACTCTACAGGGCTCGGGCTTTGCTTGCATAGCGTCGCAGCGCCCAGCGTTTGTAATCATTCTGACTGACGCCGTCTCAATGAACACAGGCGTTCGCGGAACACACTTTGAAATTTACAAAGGGTCCGTCAATTCAGGCGCTGGAACGTGGATGGCGTTTACGCAATCCGCAAAGCGCGAGAAAATACGAACGCATGCGAACGGATGAAGATTAGTCTCGCGTCTCGCTGCGATTCGCGGTAAAAAATTAAAAAAGAAAAAAAACACGGACACATTCCGTTTGTGTGTTATCCAACTGCAGCCTCCCAGGCAGCCGCCGACCTCCTGTGGTTAGCCATGTGAAGACCTCGAAACCTAGGCTGGAGGCGTTTGAAAGGGTCTCAACGTTTAACAACTTGAACTCCAAGGGCAAATTGCGCCACGTGTACTTCTAAGTGGAAGAAGCAGCAAGAACATGGCTCGAGAACCAGGAGTCCATACTTCGAACCTGGGACCTATTTGGCAACGCTTTCTTGGACTCGTTCACAAGCGTCATCAGAAAGAAAAGGGCCGCCGCCTTATTGGAGACACGGGTGCAACTCCCCAACGAAAACGTTACCATCTTCGTCGAAGAAATGACCCGTCTGTTCCGCCACGCTGACCCGGACATGTCTGAGGAGAAGAGAGTTCGTTTAATCATGCGAGGGCTGAAACAGGAGCTTTTCGCGGGACTGATGAAAAACCCATCGAAAACACTTCAGGAATTCCTCTCGGAAGTGAATAGGATCGAAAATAGGCTGGAAATGCGCACACAGCAATTCAGTCACCGGTCGACCTCAGGCTACGCCGACATTCAATCGCTATCCTCTGAAGACCTGCGCGAGACCATAAGAGCCGTGGCGCGATAAGAACTCCGAATGATCCCGTCGTGCCAGCCCCAAGTTGCCTCGATCGCCGACATCGTTCGAGAAGAGATCCAGCAGTCGCTGGGAACTGCTGAACTACCCACAGACCATGGCTTCACCGAGCGTCTAATTAAGATCATCGCCGATATGCTGGCCATGTACGTCGATGTCGAGCAACACACATGGGATGCCATCCTTACGTATGTGACGTCTGCTTTCAGCGCACTGAGGAAGCCAGACAACAAGTCTGTTTGTGCATCCAAAGCCAGCAAAAGATCGACAGCCGTCGCTACAACCATAGTCCCTCAATAGCTTAGCAATTGAAGGACTATGCTACAACCTTCGACGACGCCACATGAAATACCAGCCCGGTGACCGTGTCTGGGTCTGGACACCGATACGACAACGTCATCATCATCCTCATCAACCTGACTACGCTCACTGCACGGCAAAGCCCTCTCCCATGTTCCGCCACTCAACCCTGTCCAGTGCTTTCTGCTGCCACGTTATACCTGCAAACTTCTTAATCTCATCTACCCACCTAATTTTCTGTCTCCCCCTCACGCGTTTGCCATCTCTTGGAATCCAGTCAGTTACCCTTAATGACCAGCGGTTATCCTGCCGACGTGCTACGTGCCCGGCCCATCTCCATTTCTTCTTGATTTCAACTACAATATCCTTAACCCCCGTTTGTTCCCTGACCCCCCTCTGCTCTCTTCTTGTCTCTTAAGGTTACACCTGTCATTTTCATTTCCATCGCTCGCTGCGTCGTCCTCAATTGAAGTTGAACCCTCTTTGTAAGTCTCCAGGTTTCCGCTCCGTAGGAAGTCGGGGGGTGCAGTCGTTAGACAGGACACTGGTAAGCTATCCCAAGAGACGAAAAGCCTCATTAAGAAACGTCAAGCCATGAAAGCCTCAAATGCAACAGACAAAATAGAGCTGGCGGAGCTTTCGAAATTAATCAATAGGCGTAAAATAGCCGACATAAGAAAGTATAATATGGAGAGAATTGAGCATGCTCTAAAGAACGGAATAAGCCTGAAAGCTATGAAGACAAAACTGTGCATAGGCAAAAATCAGATGTTTGCATTAAGAGGCAAGGAAGGCAAAGTCACTACCAATATGGATAAAATAGTTGAGGTAGCGGCGGAGTTCTACAGAGATCTGTACAACAGCCGAGACAATCAGTGTGATAACGTAAGAAGCAGTGATAGCCCAGAGGAATCTGACATCCCACCACTATTGACAGGAGAAGTAAAGAAAGCCCTAAAGGGAATCAGACCTGTAACATCAGACCTGCTGAAAGACGGTGGAGAGATTATGTTAAAAAAACTGGCCACCCTGTATACGAAGTGTCTCTTGACGGGGAGGATACCATAATCTTGGAAGAATGCCAACATCATCTTAATCCATAAGAAAGGAGACGTCAAGGACCTGAAAAATTACAGGCCCATCAGCTTACTGTCCGTTGTCTACAAGCTATTTAAAAAAAATATTTTCTAACAGAATTAATACGACGTTAGAGTTCAATCAACCAAAGGAGCAGGCACGATTTCGTACAGGTTTCTCAACAATAGACCATATTCATACAACCAACCCCTATACATAGCCTTCATAAATTACGAGAAGGCATTTGATTCGGTGGAGACATCAGCAGTCATGCAGGCACTGTGGTATCAGGGCATCGACGAAGCCTATATAAGCATAATGGAAGAAACCTACAGCGGGTCAACAGCCACCATAGTCCTCCATAAAGAAAGCGACAGAATCCCAATAAAGAAGGGCGTACGGCAGGGAGACACGATCTCCCCAATGCTATTCACCGCGTGTTTACAGGAGGTCTTCAGGGCCCTAGATTGGGAAGAGTTAGGGATAAGAGTTAATGGAGAGTATCTCAATAACCTGCGATTCGTTGATGACATTGCATTGATGAGTAATTCAGGAGAAGAATTACAGCTCATGATTACTGAACTAGATACGGAAAGTAGAAGAGTAGGTCTGAAAATTAATATGCATAAAACTAAAGTAATGTGGAACACTCTTGGCAGAGAACAGCGCTTTACGATAGGTGGCGAGGCACTGGAAGTTGTAAAGGAGTACGTCTACTTAGGACAGGTAGTAACCGCGGAGCCGAACCATGAGAGTGAAATAACTAGAAGAATAAGGATGACATGGAGCACACATTCGGCAAGCATTATCAAATCGTGAATGGTAGTCTACCACTATCCCTCAAGAGGAAGGTATATAACGACAACGTGGACATAGTGAAAAACTTCTGCGACAATCTTTCAGACCGTATAGGGTACAATCCGCATCTCGGCTCACTCGACTACGAGGTTATCCCCGACGGCATCACGGACTCTCAGCGACGCTGGGCACGTCCCGAGGTCGTGCATTTGGTGCGCCTTAAACCGTTTCACGCGTGTTAAGGAAACTGTGGACTCAAGTTTTTACAAAGAAAGCTGTTATTAAATCACAAAAAGGGTTCCGTAGTTGTCCGCCGCCGCCGCCGCCAGTGTCCGTCACCGCTATCACGCGAAATATAAAAAATATGAATCAGAAAAAAATGGATGCAGGTCCACGAAGAGAGAGCTGATGATGGGACGAAGCAGTGTGCATCGGATCGTGACTTGTGGCCTTCTATTTCGTTCTAGTTAACAGCCTTTTATTTTGTTCTTGTTAACCTTTTGTTCTCTCATACGCTTTGATTGATGGGTGTTTCAATGTCGGCGTTTATACCGTGTTGTGTCGTTTTATTTTATTTGTTTTTTTAACCATATCCGTTCTATGCACGCTCTGTAGACGATTGCGCACAGATGATTCGCACCTGCCCTTCGACTAGGGACTGCGGCGAGCCTCGAGGACAACGGATTTTGTGAGGGCCTAAGGAGCTTCGCCCCTAACAACATGCAGGATGGAACGGAGTTCAAACCTGGGCCCTGCCCGTGGTCGCCCAGTATTCTACCATGGAGCCACGCCGGTCTTTTCTTTATTAGAACGGACTAATCGCCTTTTTTTAGATGCGAAGCATCTTATGCTCGGGGCTATGTCCGCCCCTCCCGCGTCCGGCCACTTTCATGAAGTAGGGAAGCACCCATTATGCGAACCAGAACACTGTACTAATATGAAGGCCGTCAACCATTACCACAGTCATTAGAGTCATGGCCGAGAGCACAGAGAGGCTGCTTAGCAGTAGCTAGGCAGGTGGTGTCTGTCGCCGAGGTTCACCCCGTTCCTTGATCTTGCTTGCATGTGTTTGGAGGGGGGCTTAGTCCGTCCCTCCTTTCCGCGTCCAGCGTCCCACACCCCCCCACAGCGCATGCGCGTCCCCTCCCCCCTATCCTCTCCTATGCTCACCCCCCTTCCTCTACTCTAGGAATCAACTCTACGGAGCGGCGCCCGCGTCCCACATCCCCATAGCGCATGCGCGTCCTCTCCCCCCTCTCTCCTCTATGAAACCTCCACTCTACGGAGCGGCTCCCGCGCCCCACACCCCCCACAACACATGCACGTCCCCTCCTCCTCACCTACGGTCCCCCCCCGTCCTCTCCTCTAGGAATCCTCTACGACGCGGCGCGCACGACAGGTGGTGTGACAGCTGCATACTCCGCTGGGGGGCGCCACGGTAGTTCCGCGGTATGAAAATGACGGAGCGCGCGCGCCTCATTCTCTCTCCTCTGCAGCGCCGCGATGAGCGCCCGGACCGCTGCCGTGAAACGAGAGGGGCGACGTTCCTCCCGCTCAAGCTAATTATCTCCCCGCTGCTTCGCATCCACACATGGTTCCCGTTAGCGGGAGATGGGGAGGTTTTTAGGGGCGAAGCTCCTTAGGGCATAGGCTGGTCCCGCGTCATTGTCGTTGTCGTAGCCACCCCTGTGCGATGACGATGACGCTGCCGTCACGGCACAGCACATGGAATGTACCCACTATGCGTCATAACGATGACGCTGATGACGATGAAGAATAAGCGTCGCAGTCACCTCTAGGTCTCAGAACGATCACCAGATGGCGCTGCGGTGCCATCTAGTCATCGACCACATGCAACCCACAACCATACGAGGAACCTGCATTGATCTCGTCCTTGCAAACTTCCCACTACGACCCATCCAAGAACACCTATCCCTCCACTTCACCGACCATAAAGCCGTTATAATGAAGGTGGAACGGAAGCCACGCCTTATGTAAACGGTAGCCACCGCGGCTCACGACCAACGAAGAAAACACGGCTCCAGTACGAAAACGGAAAATCACGGCTCACTAATAAATAAAATTTCTAAATGTATACACACAGTTTTTGTCACGTCTTTGATGATGTACTGGGCAAGATTCCCGAAAATTCAGGGTTTTCACCGATGAACCTGCGGAGCTTAGCCCACTCATCATCATTCACTCCGTTCATATGCGTGGATTTTTTTTTAGTTTTTGTTCCATTTTTTTCGTTATTACTTTCACATCATACAGTAAAATAACGTGCATACACAGCGGAGACACAGGTAAGAAGCAGTATAGTTTTTACAGCAAAAGTTGTTATCAGATCACAAGGGAAGTAGCAGGGTGTTAGTTCTCCGCCGCCGCCGTCGCCGCCGGTGTCCGTTACCGCTATCGCGCAAAATTAGAAAACAATGAAACGAGAAAAAAATTCCTGAGGCCCTCGGCCACTCTTGCTGACTTTTATCATTAATCAAGCATGAGCACCTCGAACAGCGGGTAAAGTTCCATGCCCTCAACCTCGCTTTGCAAGATGAAGCAATGGAATAAACCTGGGCGACACAGATACCACCGGTGTGGCTGTTATTGTTCGCTGCCACCCACCACCTACCTAGTCATTGCTAAGCTACCACACTGGGCTCTCGGCCATGACTCTGGTGACAGTGACGGTGGTTTAGGACCGTAATGTATTACAGTGAAAGGGGTATTGAGGTCACAGCAAAAGCCGATTTAGACGCCGTAGTTATACCCCACGCCAATGCTGGCGTCCGTAACCGCTACGCTATCACGAGAAATGAGAAAAAATGTAATTACAAAAAAATCCCAGGAAAGAATGGCATTTGAACCCGGCACCTCAGCGCCAGTATTCTACCTCAGAGCCACACTTGTTCTTGAAACGACTTAGAAACAATGCCCTGTACAGGTGTCATGTCGGTCGAGGAAAATTGTTAACATGCGTAATATAGCATCGTATAAGACTAAAATAACAACCAGGCGTCACTCAATGCGAATTGCGCAACAAGTGGGACGTTGAATGCTTCCAACTCATTTAAAAACTCAAGGATAATTCTTCATCGTCATCAGCCACAGCACAAGTAAAGTGCTCGTATGCCTTACATTTGTGTAGCAACTACCTCACTTATCTGCAGAAGAACGAATAATCGCGTAATGGATGCTTCCCTACTTCCTGAGAGTTATGGTGGTTTATGGTCCAGTGGGTACCTTGCATGTGTACTTTCATTAATTACCCCAAGATAGTCTACAACTGACTCTGGAAAGGATGCTGTTCCAGCTTTCGCTGTGACTGTGTTGCGTGTTCTGCGCAGGCATGGCGATTTTTCATAGCTAGTATAATTCCTGTATGCCCATAAGTGGTTCAAGTTTCCCGAGCCACTCTGGTACTGGGTCCCTAATTTTACAATCTTCAACACAGTTCCAGATCATTTGGCGGAAATATTCACGAATAGGCAATGTATTGATATCGGCATGACGGACAGCGATGTATTTTTTTCGAAATACTGTAAAGGCCCAGCAACATAACAGCATCGTAAGGCGCTCCGTCATCTTTTTCATGCACTGGTAAAAACTTGATCCCGTAGGCATCTAGCGGTACATCTCTTTGATAGTTTTTTGCAGAATGTCCTAAAAGAACACGCCTTCGCAACAATCCAGAAAGACGTCTTCGATGGTGTCAGGTTTACGACAGAGAAAACAGTGCGTACCCCACGGTACAAACTGACCCCTCTTTTGCATCCACGTTTTAAATTCAAGAGTACCAGTATGGAGCTGAAAGAAGAAGGATTTTGAGCCATTTTTTAAGTTCTTGCCGGTACATTTCGCCCACGTCCAGTAGGATACAAACTCCTGTAGAGTGGTACCGGTAAAACAAGGTCGACAAGGCCCTTATACAGCCTTTTAACACAATAGTGTTTTATGCCGGGGCCCACCAAGACTTCAGTGACGTATTTCCGTCATGGAAATGACGTTTAAAAAATGTGCACGATCAGATGTCAAGCAAAAAAAATTGGCCGCGTATCTGCGTGCTTCGCTGCAAATGTCGTCGAAAGACGATAGTCTTGTGCCGACTGCACTGCATGAGCGGCATGAGTACCACAATTTAATAGCCGGGCTAGCCGCTGGGCTCGTTTTTCGGACGTTTTCCGGGCGCGCTTAGACGGACGCCGGCGTTTCTCCGCTGAAATTTGGTCGTCGGTCTTTTCTCTGCGTTCTCTGATCATGTCTTGTAGAGTGGGTCATATTTCATCAAGCGGCCATATATGTTTTGCCTTGCCTGAGACAGCGCTCTTCTACGATGAATCAGCCGCATCTGGCTGGCATTGATAAAACAGAAGAGGATGCCATCTACAGCGCTACCGGGGAACATCGGCTTGTGTTGAACAATGCTGCTGCCAGGTGGCAGCACCACAGCCAGCCACAGCGTCGAAGTTAAATCACTGGGCGGAGACTTGTTTTGTACACAGCAGCACCGCGTAATAAACACTAGGATCTTTATAATTACGTATCTATAGATTTTCTTTTAAAGGAACACTGTGAATAGTACTAAGGTATTGATGTTGTGCCTCAGGTATGCGTAATATTTGATTTTTAATTGCCCACGCTCACCCGTATGAACACATGCTTCTTGGTCATGATTGGAGGTCGTAAGGCAGGGGGTTAAAGTTTGGCCAACTAGCTGAATCGTGTGACGTGCCGACAAACAGACAGACAGACGGACAGACAGACAGAGAGACAGACCAAAATTTCTCCGTTTAGGTATCCCAAGAAAGACTATCGTCTTTAAAAGTTCCGTCAACGGGCATCCAACGTATGACCTCTCGGTCCGCACCAGCAGAAGCCTGAGCACGCTATGCGTTGCGCCACGGCCACAGACGCTGATTGCTTTACGAACGCGCCTTTTATATCTACCACTTTCATCACAGTGCTGCTCGTCAGCGGGGTGGTGTGGCCCTCTTGGAGAAGTAAGGTAAAGTAATTCATCATTACTGCGGGTTCCGCGATTAGGACCTGCTACGCGCCAGTCTCAGTCGGCGTGTTTTCAGTAGAAGTGCAATTTTGTCAGCGCCTTAATGCAACGCCAGGTGGCGACCTTAGCCCAAGCGTCGGCATCGCTCATAGCGTCCATCGAAACCAAAAAAATCACAGCATATCCACGGAGTGAATGATGATGAGTGGGCGAAGCACCGGAGGTTCATCGGTAAACCGTGAATCTTCCATGAATTTTCGTCCAGTACATCATCAAAGAAGAGACAAACACTGTGTGTATATATACAAGAAATTTTATTTATTCGTAAATGGTAGCTAGACGTGGCTTCCGGTGCCCCTTCATTATAACGGCTTTATGGTCGGTGAAGTGGAGGGATGGGGGGTTCTTATATGGCTCCGTAGAGGATTCTTAAAAGGGAGAGAGGGGATGAGCGTAGGAGAGGAGGAGAGGACACGCATGCTCTGTGGGGATGTGGAACGCAGACGCCGCTCCGTAGAGTAGATGACTCCTAGAGGAGAGAAAGGGGGGTGAGCGTAGGAGAGGAGAGGGAGGGGATGCGCGCGCCGCTCCCTAGAGTAGAGGATTGCTAGAGGAGAGAAAGGGGGTGAGCGTTGGAGAGAGGAGAGAGGGGACGCGCATGCGCTGTGGGGTTGTGGGACGCGGGATGGAGGGATGAACTAAGCCCCCGCAAGCACATCTAAGCAAGATCAAGGAATGGAGTCAACCTGGACGACAGACACCACCTGCCTAGTCATTGCTAAGCTGCCCCTCTATGCTCTCGGCCATGACTCTATTGACTGTAGTAGTGTTTGACGGCCTTATTGTACTACAGTGTTCTGCTTGACAGAGATGGCCACACCGCCCGCGGGACGCTCTGCTTCCTCAAGTTGCGTCAGCGACATCGTCATCGTCAGCGTCATCGGTATCACGTGTAGTGGGTACATTCTATTATACGGCGGTGGCTACGACGCACAACGTGGGACTAACCCATGCCCTAAGGAGCTTCGCCCCTAAAATGCGAGGCGCGCCTCTCTCCAGTGGATGTAATACCGCGTTCCTCGCTTACGCTCGCCCCGAGAAAAGTCGCGGCCGGGCTACTAGGGCGACACGACGCACTCAGCGTTTCCCTCTAGTCCGACCGTGGCGTACGTTCAATCACACTTTAACATGCCGCGGCATGGCGACCTTAGCCCAAGTTATGCTCCCCAATAGCGACGCTCATCTGGCGTCACGCCTCTTGCTCTGATTACGCTCTCGCCGTTAACATCTACATCTGCCAGAATGGTTTGCTTAATCGTTGATCATGGACGTTAGTCGCGGGATGGCAATGTACCACCAAGTGTAAACATGCGTGCATCAACGTTATACGTTGTGCAAACTCTCCTGTTTCAATGCACAGTAAACATTCAATTACCTCTGTACGGGCACGTTTTACTTTCGTGTTATACCGATTCCTATGACGGAGGTGTCAACCATGTTTTAGGGGCGAAGCTCCTAAAGGCGTAGGCTTGTCTGCCGTAGTTGTGTCGTAGCCACCGTATAGTGAAATGTACCCACTACACGTGATAACGATGACGATTACGCCTGATGACCATGAAGAATAAGCGCGTTCCAGTATAGTGGAATGTACCCACTACACGTGATAACGATGACGCTGACGCTGATGACCATCAAGAATAAACGCGTTCCAGACCACACATTCTCTTTCTGCCATAGATGAAAACGATCGTGAACGTGCTGCAACGCCGACAACAAACGTTCCCCTGAGCTTAAAGTCATATATGAGGAAAACAAAATCAGGGGAACCCCGTTTTTGTGGTCCGTAGAGCTCTTGAACAAAATCATCATCTACCCCATATCTAAATAATAAAACATTGTGTATATACTTTATCAATATGTAAATAATGAAACATTGTGTATATACTGTACGTATAATCACACCACACCCCCCGCGTTTGTGTGTCAGGTCTTTGTACGATGGTCGAGTGGGCAAAATTTACGGAGGATTGACGGTTTACCGGATTACCTCCGGAGCTTTGCCCACTCATCATCTTTCACTTCGTGGATATGGCGTGATTTTTTGCGTTTTACTCCCGCTAGATACTCGCTAGAAAATCATGCCATTAAAGAATTGCATGCTCTAACAACTTCTTTTAAATAACCATGAAGTGCCCCATGCACGTGATCCGAGGTGACAACGAGTTAAGGTAGAACTCTTCCAAGCCTCAGCTGAATAACTGCACGTAGAAACGGATCTCTTGTGTCTCGTAGAAACATAAGACAGCTAACGACTTGCCTTAGAAACAAATCTGACAGACTGAGACCGACGTACCGACCACGGCGAAAAAAATTAGTGCGACTAGACCGTTCCCACACTAATCCCCATATAGGTACAGCGAACACGCGGTGCAGCTTCTGCACATTTATACGTAAGCAACGCAAAACGTGTAATGAGTACAAGAGTTTCGAGACAAAGAAAAGATTACATACCGTGGCCCGCGAGAAGATCGACAAATCCCATCCTCTAACTTTATCCATTTTTCACGCAGTTCTGTAGCTTGCCACGACCTGTAGGGCTCACTCTCGCTGTAAAATTCTAATGGCACACCCGAATACTTCGCGGGCTTGTTCATCCACGGCATGTTAGCATAAACGTCCGGGGTGCAAGGCCAAACTCCATGCCGATATTCCAAGCACTTTTCCCAATTAACAGAACTCCCACTGGCCTTGCAAAACTGTTTCGCTAAACATTACTTCGTTAATGCTGTCGCGATCAGAACAAAAAACTGCAACATCATCAGCATACGCAAATAATCGCACTTCATTCTCATCTACTTTAAATTCACGGACAGAAATGCTGCTAATCACACTCAAGCAGAATGGCTACCAAAAGAGACTGAAAAGCAATGGTGAAAGAGGGCAGCCCTGACGCACGGAACGTTGCAAGTTAATGCGTGGCCCCACCATCGTATTCATGATTAGTCGCATGGAACAGCCCTTATATGCCATAGTCACACCCTCTTTAATAATACAGCTTACGTTTGAGAAATCTAAAACAATCATTAGAACATCATGTGACACAAGGTCAAAAGCTTTTTCTAAATCTAACTGAAGCATTGCGACGCATCTGCTAGTCACATCGCGACACTCCAGAATAGACCTGGCTTTATGTATATTTGTCACAATTGTGCGATCCTTTGATTCCGCACGTCTGGTGTGGACCTTTATTACACTCTGTAATCGCTTAGATAATATTTTCAGGAAGACCTTGTAGTCTACATTTGCTAAGCTAATGGGGCGCAACGACTTTATAATGCGGACTTTACTTTTGTCTTATATTTTGGGGATTAGAATAGTGTTCGCCGTCAGAAAGCTGGGAGCAAACGTCCTGTACGTCTCATTGAAAAGACAAGTCAAGATTGGGGAAACATCTGCCTTACACGTTTTGTAAAAGGCCGCGCTCAATCCATCTGGTCCAGGAGACTTTCCTGGGTTCAACCCTTCAATAGCTCTTTGAACTTCCAAATTTAAATGGGCAGCTCCAACCTTTCATCAAGACGTTCAGGCACTTTTGGCATTAAAGGTAAGAATTTCTCCCTAAATAGTCGCATGTCAACTTTAGATCACTTATCCCTTTGAGACGCTATGTACACAATAGAGTACATGATTTGTTTTTGCTCCTTGTATCAACTTGAGGCTAAGAGAGAGCGAGATACATTGAGCTTCGGATAGATTGATCCTGCTGCAAAATAATTTGTATTCATTTAGCTTCATTTCACAGCGTACTGTTGCGTATGATCACATTTCTGAAAGCACTACCCCGTTCGACGAGTCGTTCTATGATCGCGTCCTGCGAGCCATGTTAAAAGTATACTTTTTCTTTGCTCTAAATGGACATAACGAAAAATCAATTTGCACTATATTTCTAGCCCGAGATTTCATTCTATTTATGCCAAAACAAAGCATAGATCACTTCCGGATAAACACACATTTAATTACAACTTAATTGTAATATGTTACTATAACACACATAAATGGACATATTATGACATTATTTTTGTTGCAATAGTATACTGAGTGCATTGAAATAACGTTGTATTATGTTGACCCATTTACAGACAGTTCTTCATTGGTGGCGTCTGAAAGGGTTAAACAGTTCTCGATAGTAGTTAGAAAAAACGTTTTCTATTTCCTTTAATCTGTGTAAACGATACCGTTGTGGTGGATTTCCGCTATATTATTCCTGCGACCATACCTCTTCTCTTCCCCCCAGTGACCGTTTTGTTGCTGTTTCACCAACCAACAACTTTTCAGCGCGAGCTCGAATTATTGTTTCTCTATGTCAAAAACTTTAAGCTTATACCTAGCCTTGCGAATTCTGTGAATGTTCCTGCTGATTTCGCCTCTTCTTCTAGCAATGCAGTGAAATCCTCTTTCAACATTGTTTCCTCCTTCCTCTTCTCTCGCTTCATTGCACAGACTTTGCAACGCCACCATCCTAACATCGCTTTTAAAGTATTCCCATTGAGCGCCAATCGATAGTTCACTATTGTCATTATACTACTGACACATTCTAGCACCTTCTTCTTAAAAAGGTCGTCCTCCAGTAGCTACGAATTCAGCTTCCGAAGGTCCCAGGAGAGCTTATTTTGTCTAGCGCTGCCACAACGGATATTAAAGCCAATTAAGCAGTGATCCGTAAAACTACTGGCTCGACTAGATATTTTTAACACATTGGTATTACACTCGAGGTTACATATTCTCTGTCCAGGCGAGCGTGACTGAAATTCTGAAAGAGCGTGAAATGAATGCTTTACCCCACATCCAGACAATATGCCACATCTTCGAGAATATATTGGTCTATAATATTGCTAAGAGCTACAGTACTCGAATCCTTCCACGGCGCACGGCTAGTCTTGTCGTGTGCAGAAAGCACACAGTTAAAATCACCCATTATTACAACCTGCCTGTCCGTATCGAAATACCTATCTAGGAATTAGAATTCACATCTTTCGGTTTGTACGTTAGGTGCATACACAGTCATTACGCGCCATTTAGAAGAAAAGTGCTTAAAATCACCCACTACTAACCGCCCTGATGAACTAGATGTAACCGATTCAACGATAAGAACCCTGTATATGGTAGACAAATAAAGCACCACCGGCTGAGGAACCAATGGCGTGACTTATCCCTTTCCTGCCCGAGAAAAATACAATAGAAAAATTGCTAAGTTGCTCAAAAATGATTGATATTTGCTGTATTTTAATGAAGTTTTCAAAGGTTAAACTGTAAGAATTGGAGTTTTTGCCCCAGAAAACAGACCTGTACATATGTGCGGGCTGGGCTTTTATTCATGTGATTCACTGCAGCGAGGAATAGACTCATAACGGCTAAAACAAAGCAAAAAATGCGTGGTCAGCGCTGCGAATGCCACATTTTAGAGTATTGTGTGTCACTTGTGAGGCACATGTATAAGTTGCACTTCATACAACGCGTCCTTGAACAAGAAGCTACACTTGTTAGCCTGCAGTGGTGTGCATATGTCAAGCTGTATACTGATCGCCAGTGGTACGTATAGCTGAGTCTAATGGCTTGGATATGCCGGGCGCCTTTTACAGTCCAGTAACGTTGTCTAAGGATTGATGTTGTGACAAATTTTTCTTTCCGCTTTCAATTCTGGGGCGCCTAGTGACGAGCAAAGTTCCTGAGAGATCGGATGCAGCCCCTGATCAGGTCCATACCTAAATCTGCTTGATCTTTTGCACATTTACTTGCAAAGTTGTTCTATGTGTAAAACTAGGGCACACTGCTGTTTTTTCAGCAGTAACTTCAAAGATCATTGCGTTAAATTAGTGTGAGAAAGTCGGCAAAGGAGTCTTGACAACAACAAGAACGTCGGCTGTCTCACCACTTCCAAGCCGGTGAGGCTTTGCAGCCGAATGTGTCTTCTTCCAAAAGACATCAATTTCACTGAAACTGGCAGGATAGGGTGAGTGGTCACCTGACCCAGTTAATACGGAGGCGACTGCTCAAGAACTCGCCTTCCATACTCCAGTTTCCATCACTAAGTTGGCTCGAACGTGATCCCTACCCAATTCTTCTTCTTCTTCTCCTCATCATCATGGCTCATACCGAATGCAGGGGATTGGCCGAGTAGTAAGTGAATTTATTTTTCTAGTATTTTCTGTAATGTATTACTCATAGAAGCTACCCAATTCTGACGCAAGACATCAGGAGGCTCAATATCTCTTCTATGTCTTCATCATCCTCCTGTTTGAAAATCTTGGCATGTGAAAAAGAAAGAAAATTCAGCGCCCACAGAAACTTGTTCCCTAAGTTATATAATTTTAGCGATTTTAACCCTCAATGTTATTTATTATCCTTAGAATTTCACTTGCGATACTGAAACTCTATATGATAGGCAATGTAACATGTAATTCTCTGAAGTATAATGGATGTTGTCACAACACATTCAGAAAATTAATATTTTCTGCGTAAATGGTGATCACAATTCACACACATCACTTCGCGTCGCTAACTTCAGATATAAGAAAACTTTAGGAAACACCAACCAAAGAAGTGCCAATAAGATGCCAAGAAAGCTATTCGCAATAAAAAGACAGAATACGCAGCCGCAACCACGCGCGAAGGAGCCAACCTGTGCCACTCTGCCGTGCACTTGACGAGGACTAAAGCCCAGCCCGCAAACACGTGCGGGTGACTTTTTCAAGCTTGAGTACACAGCGTGTGTGGTAACAACGCGCAAATTTTTTAGCGAAGCATGTTTTTCTAAGTCTTGATATTCCTTTCATATGCATACACTCCCGAAAAAAAAATTCTAAGAGGAGCGTTGATCTACACGTCTGAGGTAGCTGCTGTCGGCGCACGTGCTCAGATGGCATTTTTCGTGGAAGATTACTCGCCCTCTGTTGTCGAAATTATGGAACTACTGAAACAGATATATTCCCGAAACCTTTGACTTGAGCGGCACAGAGCTGTGAAACCGAAACTGAAACAGGTGCCGTTTCGTGAGCGTCTTTATTGACCCACACGTTTGTGCGGGTCAGATCGTAAAGGGTTATACAAACACTGTACCGTGAAATAAAAGGCCGCACCATGCTCCCAGTCTCTTCTCCTTGAACTTTGGTTTCTGCACCGCTATAACACCGAGTTCTCGCTCCACAACTAGTCGATACAGTTGATTCTGTTTCTTTCTGCTAAAAGCAACGCCGGTGATCGCAACTGTGCGCGCAAAAACCCCATGCAAGCGTTATGTCGGGAAGGAACCGCGTTAACGTACCTAATGTAGCATGGTAGACGAGTAAAATAACAACCAGGCGCGCAGAGTGCGAATTGTGTAACCAGGCGTCACAAAATATAAATTCCGTACCGAGTGGGTCATTGAGTGCTTCCAACCCATTACAAAGGGCTCAGCCATAATTCTTCAGTGTCATCAGCCACCGAATCAATTATTGGAGTCGTGCAAGCGTACTTGTATTAGTAGCCCCAAGAGAGCTTGCAACGAGTTCTAGAAATGGCACTCTTCCAGCTTTCGCTGTCACTGTGCTCCGCTTTCCGCGCAGGCCTGGCGGCTTTTTTACTTGCTTTGATGCTGTTATTTATTTTTTCATGTATTTTGTCCATGTTCTGTATGAAGCATCGGGACGATGCTTTTTTCATTGCCACGCACGTCTCTTCTTTCAATTTTGCTGTATTCAGTGTACTCCCGCAAAGACTGCCAACGATGATCCGTGCAGACCGCGCCTCAATCCGTTTGTTAGCATAGGAACAGATAGGACGTGCGTACGTGCGGCCCGTGCCACTTTCACCGGATGAAGTCATGAGCTTCACTGAAATGGATATGAGACCGAAATGCTTTCTCAAACCATGGAAGCTTGCCAGCTAATTATTTTCTGCGGTGTGAAAGGTTATATTTCAGCTCCGTTACCGTGCATAAGCGATGCTTTGCAAAATCCTGAGCGTGCTGCAGGGAACTTCAGGAACTAGAATTGACGTATGACCTGAACGGCACTCCGAGATACTGTGTACTGAGCCTGCTTGACGGATTTGAGCAGTGGTAGGCCGCTAGCGAGTAGCGCCATCGCTGCGGCACGGGACCGAATTTTGAACGTGGCGATGCTTTGCAAACATACGCCGTCGTCATTACTTTCATTTCATTTATTTCATTTATTTACCCTCAGGGCCAAACAAGGCATTATAGAGGGGAGTGGGTTACAATCAGGAGTTTGTACAGCATAAGTAAAGCATAAATAAGTAATACAGAATAAAAAAACCAATACAAAGTATTAAATCAAGGTAAGTTATACAATGAATACATGAACAAAAGCAAGAAAAACAAACACACATACAGAAAAATAAATAACAATCTAGTTAGCCATGCTGGTTAATGCAGCACGGAACAAGGAGTTGTCACTAATAGATACAATATTTTCGGGAAGGTGGTTACACTCTAGTGGCGTGCGAGGAATGAATGATTGATAAAATGTGTTGGTGCTGCTAGAAGGAACATCAACCTTGTAGGAATGGTTGATGCGGCGCGATACATAGTGTGGATTATGAATGAACAGGTCATGCAATGTTGTATGGTGAAATATTTTATGAAACAATGATAAACGGGAGATTTTACGCCGGGCTGTAAGAGATGGAAGTGATAGGCTAGTTTTCATGGCTGTTACGCTGGCAGTTCTGTTATAAGTAGAAAGAATAAAACGAGTTGCCTTAAAATGAGTTGACTTATTCTGAAACGAGTTGCCTTATTCTGAACTAGTTCTAATGCGTTAATTAGGTTATTGTTATGAGGGTCCCAGACTGATGAGGCATATTCTAATTTTGGACGTATTAATGTTTTGTAGATTAATAGTTTTAAAGAGTCAGGAGCGTCAAAAAAGTTTCGCCTGAGGTAGCCAAGGGTGCGGTTAGCATTGCTGATTATGTAAGTTGATGTGAGTTGCCCAAGTAAGGTTGGATGAGATATGAATTCCTAAGTATTTATATGAGGTTACTTGATCTAAAGGGAGGTTATTTAGGTAGTATACCCGAGAGGAGTTAGGTGACCTCGATACATGCATAACTTTACATTTGTTAATATTCAATTCCATTAGCCACAAGCTGCACCAGTTAGATATTATATTTAGATCAGATTGTAGGCGATTACAATCGTCGTCTGAAGTTAATTCTGTAAAAATAACGCAATCATCAGCGAAGAGATGGATATTAGAAGTTGCTTGCGAGGGTAGGTCGTTAATATATATTAAAAACAACAAAGGACCGAGGACTGATCCTTGGGGCACTCCCGTGACAACAGGGCACATTGATGAATCGTAGCCGTTAGCGGTAACGT
The DNA here is from genome assembly GCA_030522465.1 of Rhipicephalus appendiculatus. Taxonomy (NCBI): domain Eukaryota; kingdom Metazoa; phylum Arthropoda; class Arachnida; order Ixodida; family Ixodidae; genus Rhipicephalus; species Rhipicephalus appendiculatus. The sequence goes on from JALIZH010019914.1 coordinate 671,015, forward strand.
ATTGTGAGCGATTAGTAAGAAAACATTCGACCCATTTTTGTATATTAGCGTCAAGATTTAAGTTCTGTAATTTGTGGATAAGAAGTTTATGACACACTTTATCAAATGCTTTTGCAAAATCTAAAAAATGCAGTCAGCGGGTGATGAACGATCAAGAATTCGATGCAAATGATCAATGAAAGATACGAGTTGAGTCTCACATGAGTATGATTTCCTAAAACCGTGTTGTGAAGGTGAGAAGAAGGTGTTACCTTGAAGAAAATCGACGATGCTTTTGAATACGATGTGTTCTAGTAGTTTGCAGCAGGTGCTGGTAAGAGAAATGGGGCGATAGTTGGTTGCTAAGTTTTTGTTACCTGATTTGTGAAGTGGAACCACCTTCCCCCCCCTTCCACTGATAAGGTAAAGCACCTGTGTCGAGTGACTGTTGAAAAATTTTTGTTAGTATAATAGAGCTATATACAGAAGTGCTTTTCAAAAACTAAGTGCTAATTGAGTCGAAGCCCGGTGAAGAATTGCAGTCGAGTTTATCAATAAGTTTAGCAACGCCATGTGCGTCAATTATTACTGGAAACATTACATCATAATCATAGTTAGGTAAGCCGGGATGTAGTTTATTTGTATTAGACGAGAAATTTCTAACAAATGTTTGGTTAAGATGCGTTGCAGCACCATCTTTAGGGATGGGCCGTCCATTAGAGTCATCTAGTAAAATCGAGTTATTCGAAAAAAGTTTAATTACTTTCCAAAATTTCTTAGCGCTAGTTTGTAAAATAGATGGAAGAGTGACAGCAAGAAAAGAATGTGTTGCATGTTTTAAAGCTTGAATATATTCGTTAGCAGCAGTTTTGTACGCAGTCCACCGACAAGAATTTTGGGACAGTTTAGCTGTACGGTACATGCACTTTTTGCGATTAGAAAGACGCTTAATATGAGCGTTATACCAAGGAGCTTGTGGGTTAGAAGTAATGGTACGGCTAGGAATATATTTGTGCAGTAGTTCATTAGCTTTATCAGCAAACATGTCCCAGTTAGTTTGGACAGAACGATCATCAGAGTGATTCAGGAATGTGTCTAGAAACGTGCTCAACTCGTTATTTATAGCCTCAAAATTAGCTTTCCTGTAGTCGAGTATGGTCTTGTTTTTCGGGGTATTTTTAGGAAGATTTGAAGTAATGATGAAATGTATAGCAGCATGATCACTTAGGGGCGGAAGAAGTTGGAGGTTAGCTTTGGTTCAGTAGTAAGCACTAGGTCAAGTGTATTTGAGACACTAGTAGTGTCCCTAGTAGGCTGCGTTACAACTTGTGAAAGTGAAAAAATAGAACATAAATCTAAAAATTCCTTTGCCCGAGATGAAAAAGGCTGGAATGAAGGAGGTTGAGTGTCCCATTTAATGTTAGGAAGGTTGAAATCACCTAGCAAGTATAGGGGAGATGATGGAAACCGTGATATAACATTGTTTTTAATATCATACAATTCGCAAATGAATATGGGTGAGGTAGAAGGAGGTCGGTAGCACACACCTATAATTGACTTCTGGTGGTTAATATTCATTGATGCCCAGACAATTTCAAGGTCAGTCGCAACAAAAATATGTGAAAAAGGGATGTCAATAGAAATGGCGAGTAAAACCCCGCCACCACGACGCCCAGCCCTATCTTGCCTATAAATCGTAAAACGATGGGCGTTGTCGAAGATTTCGGAATCATTAATGTCCTTCGGGAGCCATGTTTCGGTTAAAGCGATGATATGTGGTGAACAAGTGTCAACGGCGGAAGATAAGGAAAAATATTTGTTCAACACACTTCTTGTATTAGTAAAGAAGACGGATACTGAGCGTCGAGAAGACAGTCTACCACCCCTCTCGCGTCGCTAAGTCGAAGTACCTGCAGTGACCGCGGTTCTTGTGCGCTGTTCCTGTGACTGGTTTTCTGTCCCCTGTTTATTAACTGCATCGAAGACGTAGCATTTGTTATTCATGATCAGTTTGTCAAGTCTAAGTTTAAGTGGAGGCGAACCAGGCTGATCTATACCAAACTCGATAAGATTTCTGCGAGCGAGGCGGGTTGCGGGTGAATAATCTTCACTATGCACGATGCCATCGGCCTTAAGGCGATTACGTTGTGAAAGAACATTTTCTTTGAATTTAAAACTGGCAAATTTGACGATTATGGGTCGGCATTTTCCCGGTGATAAAATGCCTAAGCGATGAGCACGTTCAATTGAATCGGATGAAAAAGATGGAAGCATGGTTTTCAGGGCAGATGTAACCTTGTTCTCAGTTTGTTCCCATGTTTCTTCAGCATCTGTAATGTTTCGGATGATTAGATTATTACGCCGTCATCTATCTTCAAGATCATTGGCGCGAGACTGCAGTGTAGCATTTTCACTTTCTAGGGCCCGAATGGTGCTTTTTATACTAGCGACGTCTGCATCCTGTGCTTGAAAAGCCTTACATTTTTCTTCTACATTGTCTATTCGTTTGCTGAGTGCTGCGAATTTTGTTTCCATACTTTTTTGGTTATTCTTAATAGCTTTAATATCGGCGGATTGCTCGGCTAAAGTTTTCGAAGACCAGAGTGAGCGGGTGTGCATGTCCTTAATGAAGCGAAACATTGTCTTCATTTGTTCTGAAGGGTCATCTGGTAAGGTGTCGATATCAAAAAGGGAGTCTGCTCGAGTACTAGGTCCACGGTTCGTCTCAACATCCCCTGAACACAGCAGTAACAAGGCAAGCGTTCAATTCAAACAATCACAAGTAATTTCACAGATCACCCGTGGGCACGGGAACAGCACTAAGAAGCGGTTGTCACTTTTTCTAGCGTATAACGAAATTATAGTACGCACCTGCGCAGGACAAAAGCAGGGATTACGAGCCATGCCGATAGTGCTGCTCCAATGCCCACTGAAGGCGAAGTTCGCAGGAAAGACGCTTAAGTACGCCTTGGTGGTTGATGCACTGGTCGATGCGGCCGTTGGATGGAAGACGAGCCTTTCTGAAGACAGCACAGCTGGAAAATATTCGTCGACAGCGATGCAGGCACGGCTTGCGTCAGGTAGATGCGCAGGTACGCATTCCAAGTCGTTGAGGGCTGTCCGTTGATAGTGCCAGCAGGAGTACGATTGCAGCCTGCGCAGGACAAAAGCAGGGATTACGAGCCATGCCGCTAGTGCTGCTCCAATGCCCACTGAAGGCGAAGTTCGCAGGAAAGACGCTTAAGTGTGCCTTAGTGGTTGATGCACTGGTCGATGCGGCCGTTGGATGGAAGACGAGCCTTTCTGAAGACACCACAGCTGGAAAATATTCGTCGACAGCGAAGCAGGCACGGCTTGCGTCAGGTAGATGCGCAGGTACGCATTCCAAGTCGTTGAGGATGTCCGTTGATAGTGCCAGCAGGAGTACGATTCCAGCCTGCGCAGGACAAAAGCAGGGATTACGAGCCATGCCGATAGTGCTGCTCCAATGCCCACTTGCGCAGTCAGGAACGCGGAGTTGCTTCTACAACGGAACACATGCTCAGACTCAAGCCGTGCGCAATTCACTGCACTCGGATGCTGTAGGTTCGATCAGCACGATCGAAACATCAATATCGAAAAGAACACGCACGTATGTTTTTCGCAACGACCAATTTTTCGAACGTCGCGAAAATTCGTCGAACAACTATGCCGTTCGCAAGTTAGCGGTGAAGTACAGGAGAAGTTAGCCGAGAGGCGTGGATTGTGGCCGTGACTGCACGTTTCATCGCTCTATCCATTTCGCTTCCCTGTTCCGAACTCGAGCGTTTTGGCGGCATGCGGCACTCGATAATATCCACAATAATTGCGCTACGTGCAATGCACAAGAAAATGTATGTTTTTATTTTTATCTCGCTGAAGTGTACTACACATTAAATACAATTGACTTACGAGCGTGAAAAAACATTAGCGCACGACGGGACGTGAAGTGCAACTCGCTCCTCGTGAGTTAGCAGCTGATCGTTCATCGTCGCTGTCACACTCCTTCTCACACGCACACTCACGCTTTCAAAGCCTTCTCCGTCCAGTGAAAAATCCTCGTCGTCAAGATGGTTTCTCTTAACATTATTGCTGAAAGCAATCTGAAGAATTTCCTCCGCCGCACGACTTCGATTAGTCCGCATCACAACGTTATTTGGGCGCGCAGAACTTCTTCCTCTTACATCGGTCAACAAAGAAATCGCTTGCAGAGTGCTGCCATCTATCAACAAACGTACAAAAACAAGCGGCGCAACGCTAGCCAATTTGAGATTGCTCAGTTATATGTCGCGAGCTCACGTGACATCCCGCCTACAATGTTATAAATTCATGCACTACAAGAGCACTGACGAATGCTATATGCAAGTAAAACAAGGTGAGTTTCAACTGAGAAAGTCGGACGTCAGCGTTTAACTAACCTACGTGGCTACACAAAACCTCGCGAAGCTGATATGTGTACGATGTGGGTCATCGTAGAACGCGCGAGTTCGCACGTATTTTCACGAAAACTTTGCGTCTCGCAAGAACGAATCAGATTTATCGTGTCACGGAGGGCCCGGTTCGTTCACTGAAGCAGGAAACATGCAAACTCGTAATGTTTGTTTCCTGTTAACACAGCCGAACAAGGGAGCGACTGCGTAGGGCTGCCATGGTGTCGTCTACCGATCATCCCTGAGAGGACGCTCCTAAATTCCGCTTGGCGGCGTGACAGTCTATGGGCATTGCGAATACTGCGTGCATTGCTTGCTGCAGTTTGTCCTTCCGTTTACCGGCCAAAAGTTCGGCCAAATAAAGAGTTTCATTTTAAATACGCCTACTGCTGTCTTCGTCAACGTCACGAACCTGAGACTGTATTAAATTTTTTACTCACGGCTGACACTGTTGCGGCGCTTCGGCGTGAGCAAATGGCTCGTCGGTGTTAAATAAATTGTTGTTGAATTGTTTGTGAAGCATCCGTCTGCCTTGCTTTGACTACAGTTGGGGCGCACAGCAAGTTCAATATCCACGATTTTTAACGCGACAGCGTTAAAGAGCTCGTTTCGCAGAAATTCCGGCGGCCGCGTCGGTGTCGGCGTCGGCGGCGGCGGCGGTGGTTGTGAGCGAAAAATCATCATCTTGCCCGTGACCGAAAAATCGACAAAGATGCAAATAAAATAAATATTAAAAACTTCGGGGTCCGAATGAGGATTGAACCGAGGTCGTCTGCATGGCAAGCAGGTGTTCTACCACACAGCCACGCTTCTGCTTGGGATTACGCATAAAATAACTTCCTCTGCTTGGAATTGTAGTGAAAATAACTTTCATGCTTTACAAACACACGCATCCTGTACAGGCGTCACTATACAACATGTAATATCGCAGTAATATTGCGTGGTACAAGCGTACATTCTCATCGGGTGTCAGAACATGTGAATATCATAACGACATTCTGGTTCAAAGCCGTGCACCCATTACAAAAGGCACACACGTTACTGCGCGTATTCCCTTAAGATCACGTAGTGGGGGGCATAGCATGTTCGAAAACATTTTCCGCATTTCCCGCGTATAATTGCACGTGGTTTAAACCATGCTACCCATCACATAGTATGCACTAAGTGGTTGAAGTACGCACTAGGAACAAGATATCGCTATCGCGTTCAACTCTTAAAGGCGAAGCTTAAGAGTCCCCCAAATTTTTATTCAAACAAAGGTGAAGCAAGCACAATTAATACAATAGGAGTACATTGCCACACTTCTTTCTTATGTGTTTACATTACCGGCTCATCGCACGTGGTGATACTGCCGTGCATCACGCTACAATGTCTGCGAGCATTCCAGATTATTTTAGGATCAGCGGATAGGCGTCAGCGCGCAAGCGCGAACAGCTGAGTTTATTCTCGAAGAAACCAGCCACCAGCGATAACGCTGGAATGTTCGATGACGCGTGTATAAATGAAGACGCACCTTGCCGCGAATCAGTTTTTCGACGGCCGACGCTCTGCGCGCCCATATCAGTGTATTGGCTGCATTGCTGGCTGTAACTTGAGTTTCCGTTTAGCGGCCACAAGTCCGGCCAAATAAAGAGCTTCACCTCTGAACACGCCGAGTGCTGGCTTCGTCTACGTCACGACCGCGTCACATCTGTTGGAGGTGCTGGTTCCTTTGTGTTCCCGGCGCCAACGAGAAGCCGGGAGCCAAGCCCACAACGTGAAGACACCGACGCCCTACAGCAGCAACAGGCTAGCCGCAGGCTGCAACGTTTCTACCCGGAGTTTGGACCCCTACCTGACCATACAAGAGCCACGGCGAAGACAACAGGCACTATGACGGCCCCAGTGTCCCCCGCGGCAATCGCGATGCAGCCACACAGAGAGCCGCCGACGTTTCGCGGATAGTCAAGTGAATACCCGACAGTTGGCTTGAGACGTTCGAAATGCTCTCAACATTCAACAACTGGAACTGCGAGCACAAGCTGCGCCAAGCCTATTTTTACCCGGAAGATGCCGCAAAGACATGGCTCGAGAACCGCAAGTCGACACTTCGAACCTGGGACCCCTTTCGCAGTGCTTTCTTGTAGACATTTACGAGTGTCTTGAAGAAGGAAAGGGCTGACGCTTTATTGAAAATACGTATGCAGCTGCTGAACGAAAGTGTTACCATCTTTGCGGAGATGACGCGGCTTTTCCGCGACGGCGACGTTGACATGGCCGATGAGAAGAAAGTTCCCTTTCTTATGCGTGGGGTTAAGCAGAAGCTCTTCGCGGGACTAAAGAAGAATCCACCCAAGACCGTCCACTAATTCCTGACAGAGGCAACCACGATTGAGAAGACACTGTAGATGCTCACCCGGCAATTTAATCGCCGCTCGACGCCAGGCTACGCCGACACTCACTGACTCTGCTCAGACGACCTGCCGGAGACCATAAGGACCGTAGTGCGCGAGGAGCTTCGTCGGATGTTCCCGTCATCCCAGCCGCAAGTTGCCTCGATCGCAGATCTTTTTCGAGACGGTATCCAGCAGCCGTTGGGTACCCCTGAACCGCAACAGCCTCAGCCGCAAGCCATGAGCTACGCTCCTGCAGCCCGACGCTACGCTCCTTCTCCACGTCCTTGCCAAAACGCGGCATCGCCGCAGTACCGTCGCCAAACACCGCCGCCACCGTCACCGACGCCATACCACCCACAGGACGGCCAGCGCAACACTCCGAGGAAGAACGACATTGGGCGCGCCCTTGACCACTGCGGAGAAGCTGGCCGCACCTACCGCCGCTGCCAGTACCGCAAAATGGGACTCCGTGGTTTCGCTATCGACGCGACGCGTCCACAGCGGGGTGAAAGACCACTCGACAACGCCGACTACCTCGCAGAAGCGCAGTGGACGCCCGGGTGATCTTCCCGTTCGCCGTCGCCAGGCCGCTACACCTCACCGCATCGCAGGCAGCGCCGGCCCTCCACTGGGCCGATCTCCGAGCCCTTATCCGGAAAACTAAGGGCAGCAACTGATGGAGGTGCGGTTGCTGTACGACGAACAATCGAAGATCCTCCACCGCCGACGACGACGCCTCGACGGAGTCTTAGGAGCACGCCGCAAGCCTAACGGAACCCACACGACGCAACTTCGCCAACGGAGAAAGACGTGATGACACCACGTCGAAGCAGTGGGACAAGCCGACTGAGCCGTGATCCGACGCAGCGATGCAACCGAACTAGCGACCTCGACGTAATATTCAACGGCCACAACGTCGCCGCTCTAGTCGACACAGGAGCCGACTATTTCGTCGTCTGTGGGGCTTTTGCGGCGATGTTGAAGAAAGTGAAGACTGCTTCGAATGGAACCGAAATCCGGACGGCTGGAGGCCACCTCATCACGCCGATCGGAGTTTGGACAGCAAGGATCACAGTCAACAAGCGGACATATCTCGCCAGATTTCTAATCCTACAGCACTGCTCCAGGGATGTTATACTTGGATGCACTTCCTAAGTAAACACGGCGCCGTCATCGACCTGAGGTCTGAGTCAATAACACTAACCTCAGAAAAAGCGTTGCCGCCCAGCACAACCTTGGGGAACTATGCATGAATGTAATAGAAGAGCAGGTCTCCGTTCCACCTTTCTCCAGCGTCATCATTTCCGCCGGCACCGAAATACCCACTAACCTTAAAGGCGTCATCGAGGGCGATCAGCGCCTGCTGGTGAACCGTCAGATTAGCGTCGCAAGAGGTATGGGCGAGTTGCGTGATGGCAAAGCACAGGGGCTCCTGACAAATTTTAGCCATGAATATAGGCACCTCAACATTGGCACGACGGTCGCCTACATAAACAAATTCGTGAACATCAACAATGCCTTGACCCTCTGCGATGCTACCAAACCATTTTCGAAGAATCGAGGTCCCCAAACAGATTTCGAAGTCAACTCGAGCTTTCCGAAGCAGAAGCAAGACCAACTCTGAGTCTTGCAATTCAAGGACTGCTTCTCGTCGTCGTCAAGAATTCGACAGGTACCAGTCGCGAAACATCGTATCATAAAAGAAGAAAGTGCCCAACCAGTCCGTCAAAGCCCGTAGCGAATTTCGACGCGAGAACGTGAAGCCGTAAAGAAACAAGTCGACGAAATGCTACGCGAAGACATAATCCAGCCGTCCAAGAGTCCTTTGGGCGTCTTCCGTGCTGTTGGTGAGCCAGGAGGACGGAACCCTACGTTTCTGCGTCAGCTATCGTCGCCTGAACGAGATCACGAAGAAGGACGTGTATTCCCTCTCTCGACTCCACAATTCAAAATACTTTTCGTCGATGGACCTGAAGGCAGGCTACTGGTTTCGTCGACTATTGAAGTCGACGAGAGAGACCGAGAAAAGACGGCCTTTATTGCACCAGACGGCCTGTTCGAGTTCAAGGTCATGCCTTTTGGTCCTTGTTCGGCCCCTGCGACCTTCCAACGCGTTATGGATGCAGTACTGGCCGTCTTCAAGGATACAGTACTGGATACTTCAAGTACTGGATACTTCAGTATTGGATACGTTATGGATACAGTACTGGCCGACATGCCTTGTGTACTTGAACAACGTCGTTGTGTTTTCCTCAACCTTCGACGAACACTTCCGGCGTATCGCAGCTGTACTTCAAGCAATCAAAACCTCCGGACTCACCTTGAAGCCAGAAAAATGCAGCTTCGCGTACGAGGAACTCTTCTTCTTGGGCCACGTGATATTCAAGTCCAGAGTGCTCCCCGACCCGCCAAAGACAGCCGCGTTCGCAACATTCCAGCCACCCGCCAACAAGAAGGCCGTGTGTCGTTTTCGCGGCCTGTGCGCCTATTACAGGCGATTTGTCAAAAACTTCGCCCGCATCGCCGAGCCACTCACTAACCTCACCCGGACCGACGTCGAGTTTAAGTGGGAAACGCCGCCGGTGGAAACATTTCAGGAACTGAAACGACGTCTGCAGACGCCTCCGTTACTTGCGCATTTCGACGAATACGCCGAAACATAAGTACGCACCGACGCAAGCAGTGTAGGACTCGGCGACTGACGGACTGGAAAGGGTCAATAGTTATGCTCGCCAGTCGCTATCAAAGGCAGAGGCCAACTACTCCACAACAGAAAAGGAGTGCCTTGCCATCATCTGGGCTACATCCAAGTTTCGCCCCTACCTTTACGGCAGGCCCTTCAAAGTTGTAAGCGACCACCACGCCTTGTGTTGGCCAGCTAACCTGAAAGACCCTTCGGGTCGCCTTGCACGGTGGAGCCTGAGACTTGAAGAATTCGACATTACCGTCGTTTACAAGTCCGGAAGAAAACACTCTGACGCCGACTGCCTGTCTCGTGCCCCCCGTCGACCCACCGCCACTGGACGAGCAGGATGATGACTGCTTCCTGGGAACCATAAGTGCCGACGACTTCGCCGAGCGACAGCGAGCGGACCCGGAACTCAGGGGCCTTATGGAATACCTCGAAGACAAGAGCGCCACTGTTCAGAAGGTATTCAAGAGAGGACTGGTGTCGTTCTTCCTGCAAAACGGAGTTCTCCTAAAGACGAACTTCTCGCCCCTTCGAGCCAAACACCTTCTCGTGGTTTCTTCATCAATGAGATCAGAAGTCCTCCATGCCCTACACGACGACGCGACGGCTGGACACCGCGGTGCTTCCCGCACGCTCACAAGATTACAGGAAAAGTACCACTGGCCGCGCCTTGCCGCCGACGTCACTCGTTACATTAGGACATGCCGAGACTGTCAACGACGCAAGACACCGCCTACAAGACCAGCAGGCTTTCTCCAGCCGATCGAACCACCTCGCCGACCATTCCAGCAAATCGGGATGGATGTACCGGGACCGTTCCCAACGTCGACTTCCGGCAACAAATGGGTCGTCGTAGCTACCGACAACCTCACCATCTACGCCGAAACAAAGTCATTCCCAAAGGCAGTGCCGCCGAGGTAGCCAAGTTCTTCGTCGAGAGCATCGTCCTTCGCCATGGCGCCCCAGAGATTCTCATCACCGACAGAGGTACGGCCTTTACTGCTGGTTTAATCCAGGCGATCTTGAGATACAGCCAGACAAGTCACCACCGGACCACCGCCTACCACTCACAAACCAGTGGCCTCACCGAGCGTCCTAATCAGACAATCGCCAATATCCTGGCCATGTACGTCGACGTTGAACATAAAACTTGGAATGACATCCTTCCGCACGTGACCTTCGCCTTCGCATACAACATGGCTGTACAAGAAACTAGGCAGATGTCGCCATACAAGTTGGTCTACGGAAGGAACCCGGCAATGATGCTCGACACCATGCTGTCCAACGTCACCGACGAAGAAAACTTCGACGTGACTGTCTACCTTCAGCGCGCCGAAGAACTAAGAAGCCCGACAACTCGCCCGCCTACTCATCAAAAATCAGCAGACGACTGACAGCCGGCGCTACAATCTTCGACGCCGCTTCGTGGAATACCAGCCCAGCGAGGGTGTCTGGGTGCGGACACCGATACGCCGACGTGGATTAAGTGAAGAACTTCTTCGGTGGTACTTCGGGCCATACAAGGTGCTTCGACGTCTCGGTGCCCCAGACTACGAGGTTATCTAAGACGGCATCACGATCTCTCAACGGCGCCGTGTGCGACCTGAAGTAATCCATGTCGTGCGCCTCAAACCATTTAACGTACGTTAGAGAACCTGAGGACTGTACTTTTTGCTTTATTGTTGTACTTCCTCGCTTGTACTTATTCCTGATTGTGCTTTCTTGCTTTTTTAATATTGAAATGATGAAATAGGAGAGGTTGGTGTCATTATGGTGGCACCGGCTACTCCTTCTCGCTTAGCAGACAAGATATGTAGTAAGAAAAATAATATGGGCACAAAATGCAGTACAGTAGAACACACGATATGAAAATACAGCACTGCCGAACATCACATGACAGTTCAGATACGTCTAATATGTTCATATGTACACAAGTGTTGTTTCACAAGTTCAAATAGGAAAAGTCAGTTCACCTGTAAACGTTCAAACTCAAATATTCTGTATTGCTTCACATACACAGGAAAACACAGAGACAAATGATTACACATAAAATCAAGCGCACTATCACAACATTACACATTTCCTTTAGTATGAAGATGAAGGCGACATCGTGTACAGTAGGTCAATATTTCTAGAAAATATTTCATTCTTCAAGGAACCTCTTGACGGCGACAAGAGCTCTTTTCTGAAGTCCTGCCGTTGGCCATGAACCTAGTATTTTCTTCACTGTGAAAGGTCTTCTATCTAATAGTAGCAGACTTGCTCGTAATACTTTTCGTTGTGATTCATAAATTTTGCTCTCGATAAGTAGATGATCTACATCTTTGTCAGCGTGGCCGCAGGAACACTCTGTACTAGACGCACGTTTTATCCGGTGTAGGAAGTGTCGCGTAAATGCTGTGCCAAGCCGTAGGCGGGGGGACTAATTTCTCAAATCTCCTATTTTCTCCCAAATGTGATGGAATGCATAGTTTAGAAGTATAAGTCCGAGCTTTTAGACTTCTCATCGAACCATTTGTCTTTGGTGAGGCTACAGGTTATCTCTCTCAGGAGTAGACGGATTTCAATGCGTGAAATTGAAAGACTGGTTGTCTGTTCGTTATTGTGTACCCGATTTGCCGCGGCGTCCGCTGTAGTGTTACCTGGAATGCTGCAGTAGCCTTGTATTCATTCAAATGAGATCACGTGACTCATTCCTTTTGCTTTTGCTTGTTCTTTTAAAGTCTCATATGATAGGGAAGAGTTTAGAGAATTTTTTCTATTACTTTGCAGCGACGCTTAAAGGGCCTGTGAATCGCTGAAAATGACCCATTTTTTGCGACAAGGACATGTTAATGAGACTGATAGTTGAAGCTGCAGAACTGAAACGTGATGATTTTGATTGTGTTAGCGCACCGACTATATCGCTTACACAGAACGAACTTCGCTTTTTGGATGGCGTGTTAGGCAGTAATGAATTAGCGATGACTGGCATGAAACGTGGGATTCTTTGTTTGTTTTTGTTTTCATACTTTTCCTTTATATGTGTTCGCTTTTCCAAATGAACGCTTAGTCCCAGTTAAGCGCTTGTGTAATGTCTTTCTTTCTGGCTGCCCCTGTGTGTAGTATTGCGCTTCCTACGAAGAAGGTATATACAGCTTCGCTGTACAAATTACTCGTGATTCTAGCGGCTAGTGCAGTTTGTTGTACCAATTGCGAGGCCCAATGAAATTTCAGTCGTATGAATTGAACTTTTATTTTCAGCTGTAGCACAGGAATGATGGCGGGGGGTGAAAGCTGCAGTAAAGCAGCTTGACTTCACTACATACAGAAAGACTGCAAAAGCATGTAAATAATAAATTAGGTACTAAGTAGGAAACTTGCTAATCAATATAAAATAAGGAATTACGAATGATTACAAAACGTAGAAGTACACAGGATACAATCACAAAACAGATAAAAATATATAGCCGTAATTTTCTTATAAAAATGTAAAAATAGATTAAATCAATAGATTTAGGTTAGTCACAAATATGCGCAGTAACTGTTACATGTTTCATAAAAAAACACACCGATGTAGCAGGGTGTGTTCAGATAAGAACGTCGGTGCATGTCCGCCTACCCCCTTTAATTTCCCCGAAAAAATATATTTTGTTTACGAGTCCCCAGGACCACGAAACCACTGTTGGTTTCGCGAAAAAAAAATTCACCTTTAAAAAAATTCACGTTTCCGCTGAGCCGCCACCACCTCATTAGAATTTCGCGAAAATGGGATTTTGATGAGACGCTACAGAAACACTATTGTAGCTGTAGGTCTGAAAAATTTTCTGCAGGTACTACGGATAGTTTCAATCGACGGAAAATTATTAGTTTGGAGTTTTGATGTTGTTCTATTGAGGAAAAAAATCGCAAATTCGGCACAAAGCTCAATAATGCTCAAATTTAAGATTTTATTTCCTCCGCGAGTATTCGCAACTCAAATCAACATGAGAGGACGCTGCGGAATCTGGCACGGTCTGGCCACACTGTGCAGCATGGCGGATGTACGGAGGTCCCCGCGTCCGCTGTCTCTTGCACAAATTTTAACTTTTTTGCAATGTGACTGCAGTTCGCGCTGTCTTGTTGAAGGGGAGCGGGTTGTCGATGCCGAACATCTAATTTTAGTAAGAACCAGTGGTCCTGCAAGCGCGAGTGGCGTGCTGGAAGTGGTCGCGTTGTGTGTGCAAACATCCGGCGTGACTGCGACCCACACGAGATCCTTGTTCGAATCGCCGGTGTTTTCCGGGAGCCCTCCATCACTGAGGCGAAGTGCTCGTGTACAGCTGGACTGTCCGCGAAGTGCAAGCACATTTCGGCTGTGTTAATCCACTGTTACGGGTAGGTGACCCATGACTAGTCACTACATCGATGCACATGGTAACGAAGAGCACGCTCGCTGCTTCATAGCTTTTGAAGCAAGTCTGGGATAACGTAACTGACTCTGCTCCTATTCCAAACTTGCTTCATTCCTTTTAACGCAGTTCGCGTTTCCTCATTCGTCGTGCCCGACGCACTAGGTGCTTCTGCCGACCAGCAGCACCGAGTGCGTCGGACACGAAGCACTAGGAGTCGGTTGCATTACACCGACACAACTTGCATTTTATTTGAAACATAGTCAGAAAAAAGAAAACAATACTATATGGGGATACAATTGCACACTAAGCGTGTAGCTAGAAACTGCCCATTATTGGGCAGCTGATCATGCAGTACATGATCATTGCTACATTTCAAAGCAGTCTTTCTAAGGGCATCTTACTAAACATGGATTTAGGGCACTACAAACATCTAGTACTATCGCGCTCAGTATGGGCTACATCAAGCGAGCGCGTGGCCCAGCGCTCTGCAAGGCTGTAAAGTGGCACCGAGCGTGCCATATTTTCCAGTTATTGGGAGAGAGGTTGGCTATTCCTGTAAGTGCGCATCACTCCCATTGCTTGCTTTCACCCTGGCTCTCTTTTATTTGAAGGAACGTTTTGCCATTTATTTAGCTTTACTGAAGAAAAATTTGAAGTCTCTGTGTCAAGCCACGGCGGCCGTTATCATTTTCGAAGCTGACATCACGTCAGGGCAAAACGAGGGCGAGAGTGAAAGCAAGGCGAGGTGATGCAGGCTCAAAGGAACAGCTAAACGCTCCCCTGATAACTCCAAGTTATTTCACGATCGGCGCCGCTGTACAACCTTACAGTGCTCTTGGCCACGCACTCCCACGATGTAGCTCATACTGAGCGCGATAGTACATAAAGCTGCCTGTTCAAAATTCACCAATATTATATTGGTGAATTTTGCAACTACAACTTGTGTATCTCAGCTATGTTTAGTTACTAAAAGTGGATCTTGGGCACTAGATAGTACACACTGCAAGTACATAAAGCTGTCTGGTCACTGCTGGCTTAAAATATTATGCTGATGAGTTTTCCAATTGCGACTTGCGTATCTCAATTATTCTTTGTACCACAAAACCGCTTACAGATCAAGCCTTGGGTCCCTGCCTGCACTGAGCTGCACAGATGTGGCTTGTGCATGGAGCCAGAAAAAGAAACTGGTGCGAAACATGTATGCACCAGTACCGATCCGGACATATTGCCAAGTGAAGCTGCCTGTCCCTCCCCTACAAGTCCATGCAATTGATGCCACACAGCTGTTGCAGGTCCTCCAGAACAGTGCCCCAAATTCTGCCATTGCAGTGTTCAAGTAAGAGTGTACCAGTGTTTCTCACATGTAAAATGAAACTAAGATGCCAGACAGACTTTACTGCCAAATTTTTTGTGCCTTTTGTGCTCGTACATGTCTGTTGATTTATGCAATCCAAAGAGGTTGAAGCTACGAAAGACTAAAGCAGCCATGTCATCCTACAAACAGCTAAATTAATGTAGTGGTTTTAGTACCTTGCTGCAGTGCATGAGTTCAGAGTCTTGATTTTGGAT
Source organism: Rhipicephalus appendiculatus (assembly GCA_030522465.1). Classification (NCBI taxonomy): domain Eukaryota; kingdom Metazoa; phylum Arthropoda; class Arachnida; order Ixodida; family Ixodidae; genus Rhipicephalus; species Rhipicephalus appendiculatus. Next base: position 686,451 of record JALIZH010019914.1, read on the forward strand.
GTTGCAGCCGCATTTCAGTGTAGGTGAAAATCTCAAAAAGGAGTGCTACTTAGGCTCATGACAAGATACCATAGGTGTCCAAAAATGACTGGAGCTGTGCACTACAGTGTGTTGTGTGGCCTGGGTAATGCATTGGAAGCTGAAACAGTGGAGTTTTCAAACCACCTGCACACAGCACTAACATTTACTTGGTGCACAGTGGTGACTATCATTAGAAAAGTGCCATTAAACAAATTGTTCAATAATGGCGACTGTAGCGCTTGGTCATTGAAACGGGGGCAATAAGAGACACCGATGAAAGCTTTTTGCATCCAATGTCATTGCTGTTACCAAGTGACTGCTTTCACCTTGCACTTGCTGCTCAATGAAAATGGGCCAAGGGGTAGCAGTGCTCATACAAAAACCCTGACAAGTTGTTGCGTATACCACGCGTAATTTTTGGTAGGTTTTACGATAAGGCATTTTGGATCATGAAAAATATGGTAAATCTAAGCATTGTAACATTTTAGAGGACTTGCAGCATTATTCCTCTGTTGCTATTCTACTTCCTCAATAACACCAGTGAATAGTCGCCATTTGGAAACCAATATTTCGCTGTGTTCATGTTCAGAGAAGTTCCTATGTGTTGCTGTATTAAAGGGACCGACAACTGGCCAGAACGCGTGATTAGATCTTAGTAGAAGTGAAAAGACCATGAAATATGGTGATAGATTCCAGCATTCTTTTCACGTTGGGACTAGGATTTATAGTTTTAAATCGTGCTTAAAAATAACAAAAACCGTTATGTCGCGTAACCTAGCGGAAGAGCCTTGAAGCTGGATTATGGAATATGGATTCGATCACTTTGCTGTATGTAGTCGCGTAATCTGATGCTGTCATGCACGCATCCTCAAAATTAGCATATGCATATTATTATCCAGCCCCACTCAGTTCTGTGCTGCTTACGACGTAAAAGGAATTGCATGGTGACAAGCGGCGCTGCCGTCGCGGCCGCCAGTGGACCAAGTCGAGCTGCGGGGCATGCGCGCGGTGTGCACGCAAGCGCAGTAAACCACCACACTCGAACATGAACCGTTCTCGTGCTCACTGTTTGCAGCCAGTGAGTGTACGACTTCATATTCGCTGCAGATAGAAAAATTCTGATTGGAAATGTTTCGCTGCGTTTTCCACTTCACCGTTCCGTGAGTAGACTCGCTGACCGCTAAGCTTTCCGCTGCGCTAAAAAAATAGGCACCATAAAAATTAGTTGTTAGTCTCTTTAAGCTACTTAAGGACTGATTGTTCAGCAGCCTTAAATGAATGAAGAAATGCGCCATCTGTGCAAATTCAGGATGCAGTTGTATCATAGTAATGACTTCCTCCTAGGTCACGCAATTGCTACAAGAGCTGTTATGGTAGCACGTTGACGATAAAGATTAGATTGCTGTGTGTTGTATTTTATTCATTGCCCCTAACATATTCTTTATTGCAATGCAGAAAGCGCAGGCGAGGGCCTGACAGCTCAACGACGGAGTCTTGTACCAAGAATGGCGAGTCTTGCAGTTGTCATGTGTTACTGTGCAATGACAGTTTTGCACTTGATTCTTCCCGACTTCTGCCATGTCTGCAGTGGAGAGGCGCGTGGGCGTTCCTTTGCCTGAGCGCCACTCCAGTCTGACCATGGCCTGTGCACTTGCGCATGCTGCTTGATACGCCATTATTTATGAAGAAACCATTATTAAGTTATAAATAAAAAAGGTGTTTGCACCTTGACTAAAGGCAGTGCTTTCTGCAGCTTCCAGATCTGTCCTTTCAGAGAAAATTGCGTATAGTTTGGATGACCCCTGTTTTAGACCATTAGGTCAATAAGAAATAGTTCCGAAAATATTGAATACATTATCATAAGTGGTATTACATTAAACACATTTGTGCATGCTTTGAATGCATACAAACTTTTAGAAAGCTGTACAGTGTAGCTGCAGTGCATGTATGTGTTGCTCTTTTCTGTGTGTTTTGTCTAAGCACTGCTTTGAGATCGGGCTAGTTGGTAATCCATCTCCAACCGCTCCTGCTCTGTTTCTTGAGATAAGCACTGCTTCTGTAAGATTTTAAATGAGCTGCATCTCTTTGCTTGTCTCGGTGCGTGCTTGAACATCATATTGGAGGTTTACGTGCGGTAACCAGTGTTAAAAAAGCTACTGAAGGGACTGACGTGTTGTGGCAAACTACAAAGGGTACATGCTTGAAACAGTTGCTTTTACACACTTAAGCGATTATGCAGTGTGCCTTTTCGGAACTTGAATACCTTTCGGAACTTGAGAACTTTAGATTACTCATGAACATAAAACATTTATAAAACTGATCTTTACATAGACTGCTGTTATTAATAGCTTGTTTGTCACCACCATTATGAACCGTGGCTTGTGCTGGTGATATTCATTACACAGAATCCCAGAAATTACTTTCCTAGAACTGCACGACACCTCAATGTGAAGTTGAGGCCGTGGTCACACCGAGTGCAGCTCGATTTCAGTGCAGAGGAAGCCGAAACTTGCAAAGCAGTGAGAAGGAATGTGGCATAGCTAATTGTACTGCATTCTTGCATCATCATATTCAAAGCATCACTTGTCACTGAAGCATGCTTTAGTTTTTAGGGTCCACTTGTCGGCTGCACATGTTATTGTTGCTATTGAAAAGCAAGTTTTTAATCACAATAGTAGCAAACAGCAATTTGGGCAATATAAATTTTGCATAGCTGCCCATAGATAAATATTTAGGTCAACCTTAATACTCAACAGCTGCTTTCTTTCGCTTGGATCTGACTCAAGCCTGTGTTCATCTGTGCAGCTACACAAGCCTGTCGTTCCGGCCCAATTTCTATGCTGGAAATGTTGTTCATGAAGGCCAGTGAATCCAAGCAGAAGGCGCCAGAGGAAGTGTTACAGAATTTATGTGAAATGTATAGTGGGGAGAGTGCTAGGAGTGAGATTGAATCCATCACACGGGAACAATCGAATTCCCCACAGTGGCACAGACATAGAAAGGGCCTTGTCACTGCAAGCATTGTTCATGCTTGTATGACCCGAGCGAAGACGTTTCTTCGTTCGAAAGGTACGGCCAACATTGACCCGTTTATTTCGCTCGTTTTAAGAAGCAAGTCAATAACTACGCCAGCAATGCGTGCAGGCATTGGTAAAGAGAGCGCAGCTCGTAGGGCCTATAAATGTGGCAGGAAGCCCTAGGCCATACTGTAGAAGTGCGCCAAAGGGGGCTCATTCTACATGACGAGTTTCCGATTATAGGTTGCTCACCCGATGGTTGGGCAGCGTTTTCGTGCCGATGCTGTGAGGGTAAAGAAGTTATTTTGGAGATCAAATGCCTCACCAAACTTGGAAATTCATTTAAATGGTTTTGAGAACTTGGAGCCAAAGTTGGAATATTGCACCCAACTGAACGTGCAAATGGCTGTGTGTCGTCTAAAGGAGGCTTTTTTGGTTATTGTAGCGGTACTTTGTTTTCCTGTGCTGTCGTGCAGTATGACAGTTGTGCCTTTGAAGAGTTCAAGGATTTAATTATTAGTATATATAAGGAATCAGTCATGTCAGAGCTGCTTTTGCGGCTAAGCCATTAAGGCAGCTTATGCTGGTGCAGTTTTAAGTGCACTGGCAACTATTTATGTTGTCTCTGTTGTTTTTTTTTTCTTTTTCTAGTGTGGCAGGCTTTTTTCGGCTTTGTCACACTTAAGGGGGGCCCTGCAACTTATTACCAAGTAGCCATGGAGTGGCTTCACTAAAGGAGCTTATTGCCTAGCGAATCGACCACCGCAAAAATTTTTTGAATCTGTCAAGTACGAGCGCAGTTACATACCTACGAAAGCACCGGAAGCTAAGCAGGGAGGAATGTAAAGGGGGGAAGAGGGTACGTCACACACGCCTCGTGGCCTTAGGCAATTTTTTTTCTTTGAACATGCGGTTTACTTTCAGTGCGACTGTGCGCTCCGCGGCGGCTGCAGTAACTACGGAGCCTGACATGCTCAAATCAGTTAACGGTGTGGAACTTGAGTATATGTTGCAGTCATTTTGGTATATAGCATTATTTGTTAAGAGAACAGGAAGCGATTTTTCGCTTATGTTGAGAATTGATAGTAAATTCCAAACCGTGTGCTACACTATGTTTGGCTCGCGTGTTCTCGGGAGCCTGGACTGCCGATCGGCAGTGTTTTCTGACCATGCTCAAAAAGTGTTGCAGGGCCCCTTGAAAGGAAACCTTGAATCGGTTTTATTTTGTATGAATGCATTGTGCCAGTAAACAAAGTCCTAAGAAACATTTGCTTATCTATCTAAAGCTGTCTGCGTCAGTTGAGAAATTTATTACACGACTTTAAGCATGTGAATAGTTATAGATGACAGCAGCTCAAACGAGTTTTGAACTGTTCGCATCCTCCTTGCGTATGTAGCATTGTTCCTCCTTACGTATCATGGGCAACCGATCTGATCTTTGTATACAGATCTGATTGAACTGAACTGAGTGAGTGTCCAGTCCACTTCTCTGAACCTCCAGTGGGCAGCGAGCGTTGCCAGCCTGTGTCACAATATGCTCCATATAAACGTGAACTGCACGACAGTGTTTATCTCGAGGTTTCTTCTCTGGGACACCATGAATCACCATGGTTGAGTTTATTTATTTATTTATTTATTTATTTATTTATTTATTTATTTATTTATTTATTTATTTATTTGGTACCTGCATCGTCATTTGCAGGCATTACAGCAGGGGGGGGGGGGGGGTATACACAACTAAATCAACAGTCATTCATTTCAGCACACAAAGCGCGGTAAGAGTCATCATTACTTTGTATTTCAACAATGTTTGACGGAAGAGAATCCCACTCGCTCGTGGTCCTACAAAAAATAAATAACGCGAAGTGTCACCTTTCAGAGTTGTGATGCGAATGATTTGATGATCCAGAAATGCTATTCACATGGTCCTGGTATCTTTTTACAGTGCATTCAGCCTGTGGCATTTGCAAGGTTTAAATGAAGGGTGCATTACTTTCATTGTAAGCATTAGCTTTTTTCATTTATGAGCCATAAAATTATGGCTCATTTGAGGTTCTTGTCAGTCCCTGTAACATTTGATCTCTACGTTGTGTTTCAGTGCTGTTCGTATTGTAAACATTGTATACATTGAAACGTTCCTGCGCATGCACCATGGTAAAGAGAAGAAATGAGCCCTGTTGTGTGCCAAACTGTATCATAGCTTCTTGCACTGTGGTGCAGCTTACCTGGTATCTTGACAGATGCAATACACGTGTTATATTTTTCTTAGAATGTTTTCTGCTGGCATAATGTTTGTATTTGTTATTTTTTGTTTGAGGAGACCCCATTTGAAGGAACCCTGACATTAATTACCATGCTTTGTAAAATGCATAGTATGAATGACAGACTGTGCAGTGCCGAGCGCTCTCTGCTGTGTGTGTTCACGGGTCTCTGCAAATGATGCAGCTCCAGGTGCCGATGTAACATTGAGAGTGCTGCTTGTGCATTAACTAGGAGTGGCAACGCCATGATAAAAAAGGCATCGTTTCTGAGCAGGGTCATGCCCCCTTCTTAGACGCAATGTAGCTTTCAGTGCAGTAGTGGAGACCAAAGAAAAGGCAACACATTAGTGCGGTTTACCTGTAAGTTTTGCAACAGGGGATTCACAAGGCTATGTTACAGTGATTAGTTGGAAAAGTGTTTCAGTGCCCCTTTATGAGCCTGTTATACCTTTACGCGTCACTTATTTTTCATTTATTACATTTACAGCAAGTATAGCTTCAGCTTCTGTGACAATCAATAAGTTATCATTCACTGACAAGTGAGCACACATGCGTTGTATTGCTGGTTGTCAATTTTTTATGCCTCCCAGGAAAGCCACTTGCATCGTATCTATCAAATCATGAAGCAGAAATTTAATGGAACTTGGAACAACAGAAACTTGAGCTTGTTGGCAGGGGTTCATCATGACAGGAGGTTATGCATGCAAATTAGAGCTGTGCACGGGCCGAATTTTAGAGCCCGAGCCCGGCCCGGGCCGGCTGACTGCGTCAAAGGCCCGCCCGAGCCCGATGTACAAAAATAAAAGCCCGGTCCTGCCTGATAATATGAAAATGTGCTGCGGAGACAAGATGTTGTTTTCCCATAATGTGGTTTTTTATTCAACATATCAAAGTGGCGCATACGCAAACGACACATGACACTCACTATATGCAAATATTACAAGTTGTCGTGTATAAATAAGCTGTCGAATGATTCGGGCTCCAGTGAAGTGCGGCGCTCCTGCGTCACATATCCCGCCCAACTGGAGGTCCGTTGACTGCTCGCACTGGTAGCCGGAATTGTCAATATATTTTTCGCAGGCATAACAAGCTCGGAATATTTAGACCGTTTGTTCTTCAAGAATTTTAGTATCTCAGATGTAGGAGAGGGGATTATTCCGTGTATAGATAATCACAGAGCTCATCTTGTGTGACTTCTACCCTGCCCCCCTTGCGCTTAAATTGGCTCAAGGAAAGGAGAACCGAGAAAGGGGGGTGGGGGGGCAGCTGCAGAGAAGGCGCTAGGCGGTGGAAAACAGTCCCGCATAACGTCTACATTTTGGGCTTGATTCAGGCTCTGCATCTGCCACGGCCCGTCGACAAAAAGCAATGTAGCCCGGGCCGGGCTTTCGGGCTACCCGAAGCTTGTGGATACCTCTAATGCAAATACAAACACAAAAGAACGAGAGTTGTGTGGTCCTGTGAAACCACTTATTCAGGGTACCTTCCGCTTGTTTGACATCTTTTCAAATATTCATTTTATACAGATTTGACCCTGCTCAATGTTAGAGCTTGTGTTCTGTTCGGCTAGATAAACTGAGCGTGGTGACATTTAGACGGGAAATAACAACAGGTCAGAGAAATATGAGCTCGCGTGGTTTATTTTGTGAAGAAATGAGAGCAAAGCAAGGTTTAATTAACAGCCATTGAAACAAAGGCACAATGCTGCGCAGACAGATTAGAAATTATGAATAATGAAACGGGAGCTACATCAGAACACCATCACACGAAAACTTGCGTCAGAATGTGAAGCATAAATGTGCACTTCAATGAAGAATACAAGTTGTAAAACGGCACAAAACGTAAAACCATGCCTGTAGTAGCTGATCTGCAAAAACTTTGCCGAGGGGCTTAACAGGTTTGGCTGTGAAAAAGAAAGAAGTACAGCACGTAGATCACGTAGTAAGAACTATTACTGAAAACTGAAACGGCAGTGTGACAAAAAAACTGAATTTTCAAGCAGAAGCCCCATGCTTTGAGGGAGAGCCAATATCACGTTCACAGATACTATGCAAGACACATTTCTTCCAATGTCGCCAACCATGGCTCACGAGTTAGTTCACCTGATACCAAATACACAACACTACCACTGGGAGTGTGCTGCGCAGCTAGAAATGGAACTTTAAAAATGTATAAGACAGGTTCACAACGTTCAGCCTCTCCATTGTGGTATTAGGGATTGCAGGAAAACAACACCACCTGTGCACACCAGTCAAGGCAAAGGGAGGGAATGTCTTTCGGCAATGACAGTTCCTTTTTGGCAGCACAGCATGGCAATTGCACACTTTGTTCTATTTACTGTCATAATAAAATATAAAAATATTTTCAATAAGAAAATTCTCGTGTTGGCACCTAGGATCTACTAGGGTATGACAAAACTTTGTAATCGGGCTTAGACAGGGACCCTTGGAGGTCATGTGAGACAACATAGCGACACAGGTTAAAACAAGAGAAAATACATTTACAGCAAGGATCTAGTTTTTTTAATCAGGCAGCTTTGTTCAAATATAGCCTTGTCCGATGTTCGGCCCCCCATATCATTTACTTATATGGGCTATTAGACCACTTGGTGTAACAGTCGCCATGTATTTGACTGTGAAGCCCTTCTCTTAATTGATTCAATGGGGGGCCGATATGCAAAATAATACCCATGGGCTTAGGTTTAGATGTATATTAAAGAACCCCATGTGATCAAATTATTCCAGAGTCCTTCAATACGACATGCCTCATAATCATATTGTAGTTTTGGCACTTAAAACATAAGCAATTAATATTGGCCTCAAGCAAAACGCTCAAAAGAAGCTAATTCCATATTCAGCAACTTTATGATGTGAAGTATTTCATGATAAACAAGTCTATGGCAAAATTAACGGAAGTATTCACAAAAAAGATGTGCTGCTGAAATTGGGGATGACAAATTGGTGATACCAGCAGCCACCATCAGAATGTCATCAAGTAGTCCCACCATGCTCCAGGGAATCCTTGACGACAAGACTTTAAATATTTTCATTCGTTGTATAGCACGCTGGACGTGGACTCTGGCCGATGCTATCCTTTGCGTTCGAAGTGCGTCACCTTTTGACATCTGTTTTTGTTGTTTTTTGAATGGAGGCCTGATTAATTCAATTGAATGGTCTGCACATATGTCATCAATCAGAAAGCCGCGGTCTGCCATGATGGCGTCTGAGACTGGCTCTAGTTTTTTAATCAGACAGCTTTGTTCAAATATAGCCTTGTCCGATGTTCGACCCCCATATCCTTTACTTATGTGGGCAATTAGACCACTTGGTGTAACAGTCACCATGTATTTGGCTGTGAAGCCCTTCTTATAGAAGGAATAGCTCTGCAACGCACACCGCAGACAGTTAGGCTGGCCGATTGAATTTCTGTACAGTCCACAATGACACGCACGTTGCTGAACTGTTTAAAACACTAGGGCAAATGCTCAACAACTTCTTCTTTTGGAGGTACATTCACAGTTAATGTCAAAACTTCTGACAGAAGCTGAACTGTTTCTGCAATTATGTTGCTGCAAGTAGTCAGAGAATAGTTAGAAAGGTGACCCAGGAAAGCTGTCGAAATATTATGCTTCAATTTCACCAAAGTTAAAGAAATTCTTTCTTTGGCAGACAACTGGTGTCGTCCTGAAAGCGGATTGTATAGCATTTCACTAGAGCATCTAGAACTTCTATTGACGGCAAGCCTGTAAAAGTATTTATGTAGTTGCTATTTATCGTGTCCACAAACTTGTGTGGAAAAGAAGCTGATGTCACTTGGACAGCTTTATGTTCGGTAAGTTTGAGTCCCCGAAGCCATTTCTAGGAGGAAATGTGCCACATCTTTTTCCTCTGATGAGACCTCTGCCACTTGTGTCCGTGAGCCAGGTTTGGAAGCACATTCCTGTCACAAAACAAAAGCAAGAGCTGTTATATCTGGAATAAGCGATAACACTGACGTCAGACACAAAGACATAGTATCTTTTTTCTCAGTGCTTTTTCCTGATAATTATGTCAGCATGTTAAATGGAAAGTTAGAAATAGGAAGTCCAAAGTTTTTGGGTACCTTAGTTAAAGCACACACGTCTCAGATACAAAGCTTTTTGCAAAGTAAATCCAGAAAGCATAGCTCGTACTCTGAAACGATCACGAAAGACAGTATCGCTTTCGTGATGTAGAATCTGGTGTGTTCAGTAACCAGCCAGCGCACTGTCATTGTTGCACTAGCTGTTGGTGTTACGAATGTCTCACAACACAGGAGTGAGCATACTGTACAAGCGCAGCGCAACCCGAGTGGCATTTTTGAGTGTATGCTGGCTTCCATACGCAGTGGTCAGGCTTAGCTGTGGCTTCTTGAAATGCAACACGTGTTAAAAGCACAGTATAATATTTAAAGAATGCCATTTTGTGTGAAATGTATTTTGGTTGAGTTTGATTTGGCGTACTCGGAGAGTTCAGCTGTAGTGTGCCGCCACAGCGACTTCGTCTCAGCATCTCAACATGTTGGCGGCGTGCGATAAACCAGCAACACATGGTTCATGTTCTTGGAATGTTCAAACCACTCACAAAAAACACGCATTGACAATAGAACAATTACTCAAAACACTCCGAGGTAATGTTTCCTGAAAGCTTCAGTGCGAAAATTGCTGTGCACATACACCAAGGCTTGAATACTTGAAGCTACCGCCTATTTCACCGGGATGCTATACTCCACCACCAATTTACAATAATCTGGGGTGTCCGTTTATTCCAGGCATGTGAAGAGCACCGTCACGTCAACGGAACTACTAGATAGCATTTATACTTTTCCATTTTTGCTCAATAGCCTATCAGCGTGCTCCAAAGGCAACGCTTCTGCGACCTGTCGCCTTTTGCGATTGTTTCAAAATACAGCCCCATGATGGAGTCTTGATAAAGCAAGCTACCACAACAAATGTACAAAAAGATGTCACCATATTTTCCAAGTCCTTGTTGGTTACGCTGTGTGCAAGGCTTTGGTCGAAGCCATCGTAATCAAGAGATGGGAGATCACCCTGTAATGTAATATCGAGTTTAGTCGAAGAAAACAATGGGCTGAAGTGTAAAGAAGTTTCAGGCAGCCAATTTACCAAAGTTGGGCTGGCAGGACTATGTACACCAGGCGATGACTTTTCTTCCGGTTTGCTTTGAGCAGTTTGTTTGCTCGATTCATTCTGTAATGCATTAACAAGTGTTGATATTGTTATTTAAACCATATATGTATTCATGGCTTATGTACAGGGATGATCACATCTCTGGTGAACACGTCATTACTATTCAAGCTGCTACAACTAGAACAATTGCACTTCACAATGAAAATATCCATTATATGTCTAATCATGCTGTCGATAAGCTCAATCATAATTTTAGGAGTAATACATTAGACATCAGCTTCTATGGGGTGTTCCCCTTAGATGTGCACGATAAGTTCTGTGTTATGCAGTCAACTCACTCTGGCTGACCGTTCAGTACGTCGGCGAAGCCTCGCCTGTGACAGCTCTCTTAAACGAGTATCTTTATTCTCATCGTGACATGATGTCTTAGGAAGGTTCTCGCTTAGTACAGCGTTGTTTTTGAACCGTCTTCGCTGGCATGGGACATCTGAAGAATAAATTGTTTAAGCTTTATGTGTCGATGTGTGTTTGATTTTCTTTTTCACACCATAAACAAAGTCACAGTGTTTTTAGGGGGAAAAAAGGGCACCAGCAAGCAAATTAGGGCCATGTTTGGAGTGTCATGAAAAGTTGCACACCGAACGTAGCACCTGCAAGACATAGTTGGAAGTTGCTCATAACACAATAAAATTATGAATGCTTATGACACCGACTTCAGGATAATCAAAACAATCTAAATAACGCTACTTTAGGTACTAATACTGCACTTATGGTACGGTACAAAACAGCAGAAAGTGGATGCCGTTGGTTTTTCTTAACTTGCAAGGGCGAGTAAAATTGCCGCGAGGGTGTCGTGCATGTCGCCGATTACTGTAATAAACCGGCTGAGTGAAATACCAGCATCATATTGCCACGCGCGTTTCGTATTATACTTTTCCTGTATTTGGTTTACGCCCACAGAGACTGTAAGCAATGCTCAGCATTTCTAGAAGCTTCGCGATTATTGTAGATCATTGTGTTAAGATTGCGCGCAAGATGCGAACACGCGAGCTTATTCCAGAGCTTTCGCGACAACCAGTGATAAGGCTGGAATATTCGAAGACACGCGTATAAATGTCGACGCGCTTCACCGCTTGTCAGTTGATCGACGGCCGACGCTCTGTTCGCCGCTATCAGTGCCAGTGTGTATTGCTGTAATCTGACTTTCCGTTTACCGGCCACAAGTTCGGCCAAATAAACAGTTTCATTTTGGACCTACCGCCTGCTTCCTTCGTCGACGTCACGACCACGTGACATCTGGTGGAGGTGCTTCCCGGTCCATGTACCGAAGGCCCCCCCTTCATCCGTGAGCCAAGCCCACACCGCCAAGGGGACACCGACGTCAACGCTCAGCAGCGAGCCAGCCGCAGGCAGCAAGGTCTCCCGCCAGAATACGGACCTCTACCCGACAAGATCCGGGCCACGGCGACGAAGACAACAAGCACGATGACGACCGCAGTACCCCCCCGCGGCAATCGTGATGCAGCCACCCGAGAGCCGCCGACGTTTCACGGATCTCCAAGTGAAGACCCCGAAACCTGGCTTGAGACATTCAAAAGGGTCTCAACATTCAACAATTGGGACGCCGACGACAAGCTGTGCCATGTAGACTTTTACCTAGACGACGCAGCTTGGACCTGGTTCGAGAATCGGGAGTCCACTCTCCGAACCTGGGACATCTTTCGCGGCACTTTTTTGGAAACGTTGACGAGTGTCATCAGAAAGGAAAGGGCTACAACCTTGCTGGAGACACGGGTGCAACTTCCTAACGAAAGCGTCACTATTTTCGCGGAGGAAATGACCCGACTCTTCCGCCACGCTGACCCCGCCATGTCCGAGGAGAAGAAGGTTCGCTTCTTCATGCGGGGGGTTAAGCAAGACCTGTTCGCCGGCCTTGTACGCAACCCACCGAAGACGGTCACACAATTCCTCTCGGAGGCCACGACGATCGAGAAGGCCCTGGAGATGCGTACTGGCCAGTACAACCGCCGCATTCCCTCGACGACCTACGGGGAGGTTCCAGCGCTGTATCCCGACGACCTGGGCGACACCATCAGAGCAATCGTTCGGGAGGAGCTGCGCAAATTCTTGCCAACTTCGCAGCCTCAAGTGGAGCCGATCACCGACGTCGTACGCCAGGAAATCCGGCAAGTTCTTGGAGCACCTGATCCAGCTCAGCGTGAGCCACAAGCGATGAGCTACGCTGCCGCAGCGTGCCATAGCGCTCCTCCGCCGCGCCCACGTGAAGACTTCGGACCACCGCAGTTCCGCCGCCGCCACCACCACCACCACCGCCATCTCGGCCGCCTGCAGGCCAGCGGTACACGCCGAGGAAGACCGACATCTGGAGAGCCCCCCGACCACCGTCCACTCTGCTACCGTTGCGGAGAAGCCGGCCACACGTACCGCCGATGCCAGTACCGACAGATGGGGCTACGCGGATTCGCCGTCAACGCGCCGCGTCCGCAGCCAGGCGAACGGCCTCGCGACATCGACGACTACCTCTCCGGAACACAGTGGCAAGAACGACGACCTTCCCGCTCGCCGTCGCCCGGCCGCTACATGTCACCGCACCGCCGGCAGTACACTGGCCCAAACCGGGGCCGGTCGCCTAGCCCGTATCCGGGAAACTAAGGGCAGCAACCGAAGGAGGTGCGGTTGCTATACGACGAAATGCCGAAGATCCTCTGCGGCCGCCGACGACGACAACGCGAAGAAACCAGAACGCGACGCGAAGCAGACGAAGCCCTGCCGACGAAACGTCGCGGACCGACGAAGACGTGACGACGCAAGAAGGAAGCAGCGCAACAAATCGACGTAGCCGTGATCCGACACCGCGACCCAACCGCAACGGACGACGACGAACCAGCGACCTCGACGTAATATTCGACGGTCACAACGTCACCGCTCTCGTCGACACTGGAGCCGACTATTCCGTCGTCAGTGGGCCTTTCGCGACGAAGCTGAAGAAAGTGAAGACTGCTTGGCAAGGCCCTGAAATCCGTACCGCTGGGGGTCATCAAATAACGCCAGTCGGTGTTTGCACAGCAAGAGTCACCATCAATAACCAGACCTATCCAGCCAGCTTTCTAATCCTACAGCACTGCTCCAGGGAAGTAATACTTGGGATGGACTTCCTAAGTAAACACGGCGCCGTCATCGACCTAAGGTCTGAGTCGACAACACTAACCTCGGAAAAAGCGCTGCCTACCCAGACGACGCCAGGGAGCCATACATTGAACGTGATAGAAGAGCACGTCACCATTCCGCCTCTCTCCAGCGTCATCATTTCCGTCGGCACCGAAAAACCCGCAGACTTCGGAGGCGTCATCGAGGGTGATCAGCACCTGCTTGTAGACCGCCAGATTTGCGTCGCACGAGGCATCGCCGAGTTGCGCGAAGGGAAAGAAACAGTGATGCTTACGAACTTCAGCAACGAATACAAGCACGTGAGCAAAGGCACGATGGTCGCCTACATCGAAGACATTGTGGAAACCAGTGACGCCCTCGCCCTCGCAGAGTTTACCGAACACGCTACGACAAACCAAGCTCATCAACTAACTTTCGACATCAATCCGAGCCTTCCGACGCATAAACAAGAACAGCTCAAAACCCTGCTGCTGCAATACAAGGATTGCTTTTCGTTGTCGTCCAGAGTTCGACAGACCCAAGTCGCACAACACCGCATCATAACAGAGGAAAGTTCCAGGCCACTACGTCAGAGCCCGTACAGAGTTTCAACGCCGGAACGCGAGGCAATAAAGAAACAAGTCGGCGAAATGCTATGCGACGACATCATCCAGCCTTCAAAGAGTCTGTGGGCGTCACCCGTGGTGTTGGTGAAGAAAAAGGACGGAACCCTACGCTTCTGCGTCGATTATTGCCGCCTGAACAAAATAACGAAGAAGGACGTGTACCCTCTCCCACGGATAGACGACACCCTCGATCGACTCCACAATGCGAGGTACTTTTCGTCGATGGACCTCAAGACCGTCTATTGGCAAATTGAAGTCGACGAGAGAGACCGAGAAAAGACCGCGTTTATAACACCAGACGGCATCTTCGAGTTCAAGGTCATGCCCTTTGGTCTTTGCTCGGCGCCTGCGACTTTCCAACGGGTTATGGACACAGTACTGGCAGGATTGAAGTGGCAGACTTGCCTGGTGTACCTGGACGACGTCATTGTGTTTGCTTCAAACTTCGACGAACACCTCCGGCGACTTGACGCAGTACTTCAAGCAATCAAGATCTCCGGCGTCACTTTGAAGCCTGAAAAGTGCCGCTTCGCATACGAGGAGCTCTTGTTCTTGAGTCACGTGATCAGCAAGTCCGGAGAACGCCCCGATCCCCAAAGGACAGCCGCCATCGCTACATTCCCGCCACCCGCCGACAAGAAGGCCGTCCGTCGATTTCTCGGCCTGTGCGCCTATTACAGGCGGTTCGTCAAAAATTTTGCCCGCATCGCCGAGCCACTCACTAACCTTACCAGAACCGACGTCGAGTTCAAGTGGGAAACGCCGCAAGAGGAAGCATTTGAAGAACTAAAACGACGCCTGCAAATGCCTCCCTTACTTGCGCATTTCGACGAACACGGCGAAACAGAAGTGCACACCGACGCAAGCAGCGTGGGACTCGGCGCCGTCTTTGTGCAGAAGACGGACGGACTGGAGAGGGTTATCAGTTATGCTAGCCGGTCGCTATCCAAGGCAGAGACCAACTATTCAACAACAGAAAAAGAGTGCCTCGCCATCATCTGGGCTAAGTCGAAGTTTCGCCCCTACCTCTACGGTAGACCCTTCAGAGTTGTGAGCGACCACCACGCCTTGTGTTGGCTAGCTAACTTGAAAGACTCTTCAGGTCGTCTCACAAGATGGAGTCTCAGACTTCAAGAATTCGATGTTACCGTCATTTACAAGTCTGGACGAAAGCATTCTGACGCTGACTGCTTGTCTCGCGCCCCCGTCGACCCGCCGCCACAGGACGACCTTAATGATGACTGCTTCTTGTGAACCATAAGCGCTGATGACTTCGCCGAACGACAGCGAGCCGATGCGGAACTCAAGGGCCTTATAGAATACCTCGAGGGCAAGGCCACCATGGCTCCAAAGGTATTCAGACGAGGACTGGAGTCGTTTTTCTTGCAGAACGGCATTCTCCTAAAGGAAAACTTCTCGCCACTTCGGGCCGATTCCCCCCCTCGTAGTACCTTCAGCGTTACGTCCCGGAGTCCTGGACGCTCTGCATGACGACCTGACGGCTGGACACCTTGCATTTTCCCGCACGCTCGCGAGGATACAACAAAAGTACTACTGGCCTCGCCTCACTGCCGACGTCACCCCCTACGTGAAGACCTGTCGAGATTGTCAACGACGGAAGACACCACCCACTAGGCCAGCCGGACTTCTGCAGCCCATCGAGCCACCTCGCCGACCGTTCCAGCAAATCGGCATGGACTTATTGGGGCCGTTCGCGACGTCAAATTCCGGAAACAAATGGATCGTCGTAGCAACCGACTACCTCACCCGCTACGACGAGACAAGGGCGCTGCCCAAGGGCAGTGCCCTTGGGCAGCGCCGCCGAGGTAGCAAAGTTCTTCGTCGAGAACATCGTACTGCGTCATGGCGCCCTGGAGGTCCTCATTACCGACAGAGGTACGGCCTTTACAGCGGACCTAACGCAGGCGATCCTGAGGCACAGCCAAACAAGTCACCGCCGGACCACCGCCTACCACCCACAGACCAATGGCCTCACCGAGCGTCTAATAAGACCATCGCCGATATGCTGGCCATGTACTATCGTGAGCAATATGAGCTCGAACGGGCGAACGCGTGGCGAATAGCCTCGAACCGTAGATCGCCTAATTCGCAGCGGCCGATGTCGGAAACAAAGTGGAAAGGGCGCCGCGCTTCCGCTAGCTGCTGACACTCCCGCCTCGAATCTTTGCTGCAAATCGGCAGCTTATAGCGTGTCCCTGGCCGCTATATTGGTCATATGAATTCACATCAAGGCGCACAGACACACGCAGTGACAAATCAGGCTATGTAACTGCTGAGATATCAGTTGTGACGTAGCCTGCCGTGATGCACAGGCCATGCTTGTATTATATCTAGGTGGTGTTGGCTGGGAATTTTGATACACCTCTTTTATTTGTTTTGTTTTTAGTGCAGTCTTCTTTTATTTGCGTTGTCGTTGCTAGCGGCCGATGGCGCGCGATCAGCTGCCGTTTCGCAGCAATGGTAGAGAAGCGGGAGTGCCAACAGACAGCAGAACAGCACCCCTCCTTTCCCCTCCGGTTTCGGCAGCGCCATCCACGTATCACGCCATCTCGCTCTTGAGGCTATTTGCCACGCGCTCGCGTGTTCGAACTCATATTGCTCACGATAGTACGTCGACGTCGAGCACAAGGCGTGGGATGCCATCCTTCCGTATGTGACCTTTGCATACAACACGGCTGTACAAGAAACGACGCAGATGACGCCTTATGGATTGGTCTACGGAAGGACCCCGGCAACGATGCTCGACGCCATGTTGCCCAATGTGTCCGACGAGGAAAACGTCGACGTTACCGTGTACCTTCAGCGCGCCGAAGAAGCCAGACAACTCGCCCGTCTGCGCATCCAGAGCCAGAAAAAGACCGACAGCCGTCGCTACAACCTTCGACGACGCCACATGGAATACCAACCCGGTGACCATGTATAATAATATGTGGGCTTTTACGTCCCAAAACCACCATATGATTATGAGGGACGCCGTAGTGGAGGGCTCCGGAAATTTCGACCATCTGGTGTTCTTTAACGTGCACTGGTGACCATGTATGGGTCTGGACGCCAGTTCGCCGACGGGGACATAGCGAGAACAGCACTGTAGAAATTTGGGCTTGTTGGTGCATTGCGACGACTGAAAATAGCGCAAGAAAAACGGGGACACAAGAAGAGGACACACGACACAGGCGCCTGTGTCGTGTGTCCTCTTCTTGTGTCCCCGTTTTTTCTGCGCTATTTTCAGTCGTCGCTTAGCGAGAAGCTTCTTCGACGATACTTCGGACCCTACAGGATACTTCGACGTCTCGGCGCACTTGACTACGAGGTTGTCCCAGACGGCATTACGAACTCTCGGCGGTACCGTGCGTGACCTGAAGTTGTCCATGTCGTGCGCCTGAAGCCGTATTACGCGCGTTAGTGAACCTGTGGACTGTAATTTTTGCTTTATTATTGTACTTTCTTGCTTTATTATTGTTATTTATTGTTGCATGAATTAACCCCCCCCCCCCCCCCCCCCACCCTGTGTTCTGTTTTAAGCATCGGGACGATGCGTTTTCACAGGGGGGCATTGCCACGCGTGTTTCGTATTATACTTTTCCTGTATTTGGTTTACGCCCACAGAGACTGTAAGCAATGCTCAGCATTTCTAGAAGCTTCGCGATTATTGTAGATCATTGTGTTAAGATTGGGCGCAAGATGCGAACACGCGAGCTTATTCCAGAGCTTTCGCGACAACCAGTGATAAGGCTGGAATATTCGAAGACACGCGTATAAATGTCGACGCGCTTCACCGCTTGTGAACTGATCGACGGCCGACGCTCTGTTCGCCGCTATCAGTGCCAGTGTGTATTGCTGTAATCTGACTTCCCGTTTACCGGCCACAAGTTCGGCCAAATAAACAGTTTCATTTTGGACCTACCACCTGATTCCTTCGTCGACGTCACGACCACGTGACAATATTAACTTTCGCGGTTGATTAGAAGACAAATTCGTGCGCGAAGAGCTGTCTGCGTGCACTGCAAATTCGTCCGTTCCACGCAAGAGATTGACTGCGCTTTCAATAAGTGCCAAGTTTACAATTATCGCTTCCGCGAACTGCGAGTATGTCAGTAGTAAACACTAGAACTTCCAACACCCGTTCATGATGCACGAGCGTTGTGCTGGAAAGTGCATTAGATGCCTTCCGCGTTGTTACCACGTGTAGTGCAGATGACGCGAACACCGCAAAAACAGTTCACAGGTCGAACATGTGCTCGAACTGAGGCATGATACATGCAGCAAATAATCGCAAGTGTGCCCAATGGATCAAGTCCTCGTATTCCGGTAAACATACAAAGAAAATAATGTACAGCTCAATCGCAAGTGTAATGCACATGGCGGACCGGAGTCCTCCCAATGCGAAATTTGTTGACATATTTCAGGCGCCGCAGCGACATGTAAAGTCGCTATATACAATGGTCATGTAATAGGTTCTAGTTAAAAAGTGTTACACTAGTGCCTTACCTGGAAAGAAGAAATCATCCCGAGCAAAATGCCGCGAGCAAACGGCCATCGTCGGCGTCACAGCCTTGCCGATGCGAAGGTTCGCGATCCCCCGCGCTCTGCCGCTTCGGTCTTTGGCCTCGGCAGGAAATGTATGAAAAGAAATAGCACTATCTTTCCATCTCGCAGACACGCACTGAGGAACACAGCAGAACTGCTTGGCCGTTCGTTTTTTTTAAATGCGAATGCATTTCATAGTTGGGCTATGTCAGGCATCCGGCGTTGGCGTTGTGCGGCGTTGTCCGCGGAGGAGGAGGAGGAGGATAGGTTGAGGAGGTGTGCGCGCCGGCAGGTGTTAGATGTGAAGCATCTTATGGCGAAGCTTAATCCGGTGGTGGTGGTGTGCGGCGTGACCACCCTTACTGCGCATGCGCAAACCCTTTCAAAAAAAAATAAAGGTAAAAAACCTCCTCTCTCCCTCCTCTAGGCATCCCTCCCCGCGGCAACCACACCCTCACTGCGCATGCGCCTCCCCTCCTCTCTCCCCTGCTACGCTCCCCCCTCTCTCCTCTAGGCATCCCTGCCCGCGCCGTCCACACTCCCACTGCGCATGCGCGTCCCACCTCTCTTCTCCTCTCCTACGCTCCCCCCCTCTCTCCTCTAGGCATCTCTGCCCGCAGCGTCCACTCCCACTGCGCATGCGCGCCCCCCCCCCCTCTCTCTCCTCTCCTGCGCTCCCCCCCCTCTCCTTCTCTCGCCTCGCGACGCCGACACAGGCAGCGTCTGCTAGCGAGTTTCTTGGTTGAAAAAACCGACTGCTCGCGCTGCACAACCGTTCACTGGCCACCCCGTATATATGGCAATGAATCTTGACCTCCAAGGTGGTGCCGGTGGGACATTTCTCCAGTGCGTTGTTGAACAATGAAAATTCGCAGCGTGCGCGTTAACTAAAAGCGGACTGCGGCGGAGCTCGGCGGAGCTATATATGAAAAAAAAATAAAAAAAAATTAAAAAAAAAATAAAAAAAACAAGAAAAAGCAAAAAAAAGGCGCTGAGCCGTGCTCCCGACCGGGCTGCAGAAATTAGGCGCCTTTTCCTTCATCGAACCACAACCACCATATATAAATGGAGTGAAGCGCGCGCGAAATGCATTCGCATTTCCTCACGATTCCCTTCGGGGAGGTGGGGGGCATTTTTTTTCTTTACTGGCGGCTCCATCTTACCGCCCACGACTGCAGCCGATACGGTACTCATGGCGTCTTAGCTGTTTGGACCTCCAAGCGTAGTTTCCTCCCACTGCCGCTAGGTGCCGCATAAATTGCTGGAGTTGTGAATAAACGCCAAAATTTCCAAAGTTTTTCAAAACATTGGCATATGTTTAATGAACAAGTGTGCCGAACGAAATACCTGAGAGTGGCTTCAAACGTTCACCAGAAATGTTCAACTGAGGACATGTCTCTCAAAATGCAATATTTTGAAGATCATTAAAAAAAAACACCATCTTCGCTTTTCTTTGAACTCTCCAGAAATATAGGCAAGCACGTGTTCTAACTTAATCTGTAAAACATGTTGCATTATTTTTGTGAGGTCGGAACTACGAAGCACGCAAAGTGGCCAAACTGACGTATACTGTGTAACCACAACATTGAGCGAGCATGGAGTAATAGTTGTCATTATCGTTACTTTTAGGTCGTGAATGTCTTCTGTTGTGCTCGAGGGACAACAGCTTGACAGATAAAGTGAAAGAGTTGCCTTAAAGTGCGAATTTGTTCATTTGCGTGCGTGCACACGTAGCAGTTTTGGTCCTGACGTAATGACTAACCGCAACATTTCTAGCAATGTAGTCAAGTCGACCTCTCGGAAGGAACTGTTTATTTACTCCTATGGTATACACAGGGAGTCATGGTCACAATGCATATTCAGACAAATTAGACTGTCACAAACGTCACTGAAGCAGTTGTGTGTTTCTTTCTCCTGGCTAAGCAACCATCTGCACACAACCCATTTCGGCCTGAAGGAGGAGAACTTCGTGAGCTCGATCCCTGCGTCAGGGTGAGCCGCTTTGTGTAGACGAAATGTTTCCCGAATGGACCTTGTCATCAGCCGTTCTGAAACTTACCCTTTTTGTCCTTTAGAACTAACTGCAATGAAATCTGTCTTGTTTGGGCTTTGTTGGGTGGAGTTGAGCTCATCGTCAGTATAGTATTTCATTGCTGCCTGTATGTTTTCTGGCTTCAGCTTCGATCTTTTGTAGAAGTCCAGATTTGACCACACTCCACGGGTGTGTGTCTGTATTTTCTGGATTTCCGAATGAGGTGCAGAGTTGCGGACGGAATCATTTCTTGAATCTGTTGATGAGAAAGGTTCACAGGGAGCGATGTCAGGAGGCGGCAGCGTTCATGGTATCATTCGCATGTATCGAACGTGTGCTTTAAGTTGCGCAGCGACTCGCGACACGTGTTGCAGGTTTCCGCTGAAAGACCAGGTTCCTCTGTAGTGCCGTACGCTGCTGTAAGTACAGCAGAAATTGTCTTGGAGATAGCACCCTCGATCTCCGCTTTCTTACGCTTGGCGTAAGACACTCGGCAATGTGCTTCCACTTTCGCCGGAATTTCCAGGGGTGCCACGTCGGTTGTCTTAACGAGTACGTTTAGCTCTTCGACAGCAATCTGTTCGGGGACATAATTTTCGTCAGACTGAGATGCATGTGGGGACTCTACGGCGATCTGTTTGAAGCGGTTGAAACAGTTCTGGCACAAAATCAGACTGAGATGCATGTGGAGACTCTACGGCGATCTGTTTGAAGCGGTTGAAACAGTTCTGGCACAAAATGTCGGTTTTAGGGGCAAAGCTCCTAAGGGTGTGGGTCTGTCCCTCCTCTGTAGTTGTCGTATTAGCAGTAGGTAGGTAGATAGCCACGTATAGTGGAATGTACCCACTCCACGTGATAAAGATGACGATGACGCAGTATAGTGGAATATACCCACTACACGTGATAACGATGAAGTATAAGCGCGTTCCAGTATAGTGGAATGTACCCACTACACGTGATAACGATGACGACGACATCATTCACTTCGTGGATATGGCGTGATTTTAGGGGCGAAGCTCCTTACGGTGTGGGTCTGTCCCTCCTCTGTAGTAGTAGTAGTAGTATAGTAGTATGTAGGTAGGTAGGTAGCCACGTGTAGTGGAATGTAGTGGAATAGCCTCAATTATTCTAAACTTCCGTGACAGTTTATAAGACCACTCAATTCTTGGCCAATCCCCCCACAGTGGGTGTGAGCCACACTGATAGGTGAACAAGAACAAGAACAGCGGCAGTCGTGGAAGCAGGAAGTCAAGTCCACTGAGCAACGTCCTTCCTTTGCGCAGGTGCTGACTTGTGTAGATTGTGACGGTTGTCTGAATCGGATCTTCGGGCTATCGGGATATTCTCTGGATTGCTCGACCCGTCTACTTGGAATATCTGGTAAAGCAACGTCACTACCTTGTCGCTACAGCCACCTGGAACGAGCTTCTGCGCCAGCGCGGACTGCGAGGACACCTACCGGAGACGCTACTTAGACTCGGCACTGTGCTCGTGGAGCCACATTTTGGCAGCGGCAGTCGTGGAAGCAGGAAGTCAAGTCCACTGAGCAACGTTCTTCCTTTGCGCAGGTGTTGACTTGTGCAGATTGTGACGGTTGTCTGAATCGGATCTTCGGGCTATCGGGATATTCTCTGGATTTCTCGACCCGTCTACTTGGAATATCTGGTAAAGCAACGTCACTACCTTGTCGCTACAGCCACCTGCAACGAGCTTCTGCGCCAGTGCGGACTGCGAGGACACCTACCGGAGACGCTACTTAGACTCGGCACTGTGCTCGTGGAGCCACATTTTGGTAGCGGCAGTCATGGCAGCAGGAAGTCAAGTCCACTGAGCAACGTTCTTCCTTTGCGCAGGTTGGTTGAGCAGTGTTTGCACCGCTGATTTTGCTCCTACTTTTGTTGTCGCGATTGCTCCTGCCAGTAGTTATTGCGCTGTAGTTATTGTTACGCTTCCATGATGCCGTCGAATGCTGAATTGTCACGCGAAGTGCAACAGCTTCGAGCCAAAATTGAACAGCTTCGTGAAAGTGTTTCTGCCATCAACATTTTTATGAAGAAATTAAAAAGAAGCATGAGCTCACCGCAGCCGAAAACAAGTCTCTGCAGAAATCTAACGATGAACTGGCTGCTAAACTGGCCGGCTTGGAACAGCGTTCGCGAATTGACAACGTTGAAGTAAAGGGTGTGCCATGTAAAAAGGGTGAGGACTGTGCCGCCATTCTTCAAAAAAATGGGCGATGTAATTGGCTGCCCTCTGAAGAAGGATGATATCGACGCTGTACACCGCGTGCCAGCGAAAAAGGACACGGACATAATCGCGAGATTTTGTTCTCGGGTAAGAAAGATGAATTTTTGCGTAAAGCACGTAGAGCCCGTCCGACAACCGAGTCACTTGGCTTTCCTCAGTTACAAGGCGCCAATGTGTCCGTGAATGTCCACCCAGCCCCTGACAACAAAAGATTGTTTGCACAAGCGCTCTCGCTAAAGAGAGAAAAGCAATGGAAGTTTCTGTGGGTGGACAATGGTCGCATCAAGGTGCGGAAAACTGAGGACAGCCGAGTTCACGTCATCGCCAGCGTGCAGGACCTATCAGTAATGAGAGAATAGTCACTGTTGAATAACGAAGTGATTGTTGCCTAAAAAGCAGAAAGGCAGACAATGATTATGTGAGGCTCGAAAAATTAGGCGCATTACTTACCACGAAAAAGAATAGCATGTCCTTCATTCATTTTAACGCGCAATCTGCACGAAATAAGGAAGACCAAATAACCGCTCTTATTTCAACTGTTGGCTCTGAACTGTTATGATGACGGAAACATGGTACAGGAACGAATCTGAAGTTTTAAAAATCGCCCGGCTACGCAACTTTCTTTTTAAATCGCCCAACAAGAATAGGAGGTGGTGTTTTGATGATGCCTAAAAATTCAGCAAAATGTCGGCTGGTTGAAGAGTTTTCCCACGTCACTAATGATTATGAAACTATTCACTGTGCAAAGTGATGGTTTTGTTTATGGTGTGTTATACCGCCCTTCTAGTGGTAACAAGTTGAATTTCTTAGCATTCTTAGACACATATTTAAGTTGGGTTGGAGACTCTGGTAGTAATCTAGTTCTTGCAGGTGATCTGAGTATCGACATTGCTAAACCATCAGAAAGTGAGTTTGAGCTATGTCAAGTTATTGAATCAAATGGGTTTTCTAATGACATCGCCATCCCAACCCGCATTGACAAAAACAGTGCGACATTAATTGATGTGTTCATTACTAACATAGAAAGTATGAAATATTTGTCCGGCGTACTAAGCGCACCCATCAGTGATCATCTTCCAATTTTTATGCTGATAAATGAAGCCGTAAAGCATGCGCCATCCCAACTCAAAGAACCAACGGTTATCCAAGATATTAATGAATGTACATTGACTGCATTTCGCAGGGAGATATCGTTAACCGATTGGTCAGACGTGTATCGTGAGCAAGAACCAGAAGTTGCCTATAATTTTTTTCATGACAAACTGATAAGGGTTTACAAGAAATGCTTTCCGTACAAACAGCTCAAGCATACGCGCAAAGCTAAAAAACCGTGGCTGACTAAAACTTGTTTTAAGGAAATAAAACGTAAAAATAAATTATTCGAAAGCTTCCTGAAAAACAAAAAAAGAAACGCTTTTCGAAGTCCAACGAAATAAAGTAAACTGTCTGTTGCGTTACGAAAAGAGAAAATACTTAAACAACATCTTCAACAAAGATGTAATGAGTAAACAAGACTTAGCTTGGTCTAGGCTAAATAAGTTTCTTGGCCGCAACAGTGATGACTTCAGGCCTACTGAGCTTGTGATAGACGGTGACGTTATTGGTAAACATGAATTAGAAAACTTATTCAATGATTATTTTATATCTCTAGCAAAGGAACAGCACAATTCAGCTTGTACCACATATCTATCTAACAGGATCTCTGAGAGTGCGTTTTTGGCGCCAACAACAGCCAGCGAAGTTGCAAATGCTTTTTCCTCTGTGAAAAACAGCACGTGTTGTGACGCATATGGTATACAGCTTAAGCCCATCAAACACGTGTTGGATATCATATCTGAATTATAAGAGCATATATTTAATCTTGTTTTTTTCTACCGGACTTTTCCCACAAAAGTTGCAATTCGCAAAAGTGGTTGTGTTGTACAAAAGAGGAGATAAAAATGCACTTAACAATTGCAGGCCGATATCTATACTTCCAGTAATCTCAAAAGGACTTGAAAAACTAATTCAAAAGCGTATGGTTTCTTTCCTAGATAAGCACCACATCATCAATTCTTCGCAGTTCGGTTTTACCAAAGGCCGTACGACTGAACATGCTCTTTTAGAGCAGAAGGAATTTATACTAAGTGCTTTTGAACGCGAACTACACACTTTGGGCATCTTCGTAGACTACTCAAAGGCGTTCGACGCAATAAATCACATTACACTGCTAAAGAAATGCGCACACTATGGCTTTCGAGGTGTTTTCCTACAACTTATTGAATCATACCTAATGTATCGGCAGCAAGATGTAGTCGTCGGCAAATGTACCTCCACTTTACTAAAAATTTCAGCGTGTGTACCACAAGGTAGCATATTAGGGCCTTTGCTTTTCTGCATATACATAAATGACATTGTAAAAATTGACACGTCTGTAAAATGTATTATATACGCCGATGATACAACCTTGCTTCTTACTGCTGAAAATTATAAAGACTTAATTAATGACTCAGATCAAGTACTGCTGAACTTGGCCGCATGGACATGCATTAACTGTTTAAAATTAAACACATCCAAAACAAAAGCTGTACATTTCAGGCCTAAAAATAAACAAATCCCTTGTCATGTGCCACTAAAACTTGGCAGTTCAGAACTTGAGATAGTATGGTTTTAAAAGCAGCGCAAAAAGACGGCACACAAAATGAAGGAGGACACAGGACAAGCGCTGAACTAGCAACTGTCGTCTTTATTAAAAGAAAGCGAATAAATACCAGCATTTTTGCTGCGTACGCAAGCTGCAGAAATGGTCACGTTTTTTCAAGTAGGCTGAATTCACAATCATAAAGATAGATAAATGGGGCGGAAATGCAAGTATCATGATTTTTCTTGATGTGGAAAGCTTCGATGATTTCACGTGATATTTGATCCACGTGCCTGAAGATGACATGCGTAGGATCAAACAAAGGTTTACAGCCATATGAGCGAGAATGAGAAGACAAATGTGATGTGGGTGTGCCCTTCAATGTGTTGCTGTGTTGGCGGAGCCTCTCGTTAAGGCAGGCGCCAGTCTGTCCTATATAGACTTTTCCACATGTTAATGGGATATTGTAAACAACACCACACACGCACGTTACAAATCGAGTGCGATGCTTAACGGAGCACACATTCTTTTTTGCTGAACCTGCCATTGTTCTATCTACAGCGGCGCATGCTCTCCCAACCTTACCGCGAGTGGAGAACACAACATTTACGTCAAAACCTTTTGCAATTTTTTGAGCCTGTGTGATAGTCCATGAACATATGGAATGACAGCGAAATTCTTAGGCTTATCAGTGGAGCTTGTGCGTTGCCGAGACCGTGCTGCAGATAGCTTCAAAGATTTTAGCAACCTGAGGGAAATACATGATAAGGTTGAACTTGGGAAGCCCGCATTTTTTAACCGAGCCAACTGTTCCTGAAAGCTGGCCTCGACCTTATGGTGGAGGCCAGCTCGCCTCTCAGTGCTACTACAGTTTATTTGTTCTTAGACGATGGATGGCTTGCGGTGTCCTTTCATTATGACGGCTTTATGGTCCGTGAAATGAAGGCAGAGCGATTCCTGTATGGGTTGCAGTGGACAGTTTGCAAATACTACGTCTATGCATGTTTCTCGGATCGTGGTAGGTTTCATATGGTCAAACGATATACATCTGAGTGCATATCTAGAAGCCATATGTTGGATAAGCCAATTATTGTCAATGATGTCCACGTTAAAGTCCCCAACTACTGCGAGCGCGCACTGCCGCCGCCTTTCGCGCTCGTCGCTCCGCAGGATCCCTCCGGCGACTCCGAGTGAAAGTGAAAGCGCGCCGAGACCGAGCGCTGAATCGAACGATCGCCTTCCTCCAATGAGAAGCGCCACACGTGTAGCGGGGACATTCCACTATACTGCGTCATCGTCATCTTTATCACGTGGAGTGGGTACATTCCGCTATACGTGGCTATCTACCTACCTACTACTACTACGACAACTACAAAGGAGGGACAGACCCACACCCTTAGGAGCTTCGCCCCTAAAAAACGTATCTACATTGCACAGACGTCTTGAAAATAAATGGGAAAGATAACATTGCGTATCGCCTAACGGCACGTGTGCTGAGAAGATGGGCGAACTCCCAGTCCGTAAGAGGCAACGATGCCTCACTTACGCATGCGCCACCCATTCGGTGAATGTGGAATGTCCCTATCACTTATCTGGTTATCTGTGAACCATGTTTCGACAATATCTCTGCATCAGCAACAACTGTTGCAGTGCAATGCCATATGCGAAGCGTTAGGATTCCTGAGCGAATTTTTGCGCTCTCATAAGCGCACATTAATGCATCAGGTCACTCTGGCACTTATATGACCGCTTAAACGTAAGTGGGATCTGGTAAACAATACCGCGCCAGACGGGCAGAAACGAAGAAACATTTAATTCCATCTGGGCGGGCGAACTCCACAAGAAACAGTGCTGTCACTATTCATGTTATTATTTCTACTGGCCTGCTCCGCTTCTCGTTCTCCTCCACCTTACTCACTTTCATGAAACGCACGCGATAGTCCAGAAAACATGGCAAGCCCGTTGTCGGAAGCTGTTGGGTTATAGAAGAGGAACATGCATCTGCAATAAACATTAGTCATAGGGTTCTCCTACTCGCATCAATGTGGTTTGTCGACGAGGCGAGATCCTCAAGTTTCCAGAGCCCAAATCTTGGTGAGCCATGTAGAGCAGCGCAGGCGTGACAGCGGCGTCGTCATTCCGCATGATTGAAAACTGTTTATACAGGCGACTACGAATACCGCTCGCATACGAGCCCTACACAGCGGGTCATCGAGAGACGACGCCGCGACGAGAGTACCAGCGATTGAAGCGCCCTAATCTCCTCAAAGTCCTCTTCACCCTGCAGCGCAAGCCGTCGCCGCCTCCCCAGTGGGCATCCATTCACTGACTTTTAACCTTTGCGCGCTCACCAGGTGGCGCAGATAGCGACGGCACAGCGCATTGTCCCGTGGTGGAGCATTCCCGGCATGCCCCGCCCACTAGCCTTGCCGACGGGGATCGATCGGTCGTCACCGTATACGCCAGGGCGCCGGGGTATTGCCGCACGGGACAGCAGAGCGAGGGGGGGCGTCGCCATATTTGTGCTTCCAGCCGTGATTACCTCGCACACTCAGTTTGCATGAGATTGCGCATACAATATACGGAACACATTGTGGGAAAGAAAGCCGACTGTCACAGGGGCCTCAATGTTCCTAAGGCCTGGTTGAAAATAGTTCAGTAACACAATGAAAAGCGTTGAATGAAAACGCCAGAACGCTAATTTTGTTGTTTACGTCCACCTGTTGGTTGCGGCCCGAAGCGAGAACGGATCGATATCGCAGGTGTGATGTCGAAATACAGCGAGTAGGCAGGAATAAAACCATTGGCCCATTCTCAATCATTCTGTATTCGCCTATTCACGATTATTGTTTACACCTTGGGCTGAATGCAGGCTGACTCCAATTTCATTGTGTTTTACGGAAACACATGAACATTACCTGAGAATGTTTCACCCCTCACAGTTGGTTTGATGGGACTTGGGTAACGACAAGCGGTACGGACTCATCGCATTGCTGTTTACTACTGAATGCGTGCATCTGGTAGTTGGCCTAATAAACAAGCAAGTATCTTTCAATGTAGAAGCGAACGCGCCGCGCATCAGGAAGGGTGGAAAGGAATCGAGGAAACAAAATGGCGGCCCTTGGCGCACTCTGCGCAGCGCGGGGTTTACACGCCACCGCCCTTCGCCTTTTCCCGTCTGCCCTTCTCGCCATTCGGGAGCCGCAGCGCTCCTCCGTTTGCCAGAGCCTCGGCCCCGCTGGATGGCTGCAGTCGCCGCCTCATCGAGCGAACGCTAGGAACTTCTGAGCTGACGGACAAGGTAAGCTCTTCTCGGTACGCCTTTGAAACACCGCTCGGCGCGTATCTGGGGTAAAGTCGTTACAGTAAATCGACACGACTGCAATGAGAACGAAGAGCGTAGCGCTTGGCAGCGCAAAGATAGCAGATCCATGTACCCAATGTCAAACACCACTTAAATATTTTTGTGACTTATTTTTAATCGTAATGGCGGCTTGCCCTCCACATAGCAAGCTGCAACAGTGTTCGAAATAAAAGGCGGTCGTTATCCTTAAGAATATGCACGAACACAGTCGTGGCGAAAGACAGTGCAGGCTTCGTAACCCATTCGCGTTTCTTAGCAACTGAGCTAGCAGGGTGCCTGTCCTGACTCTGGAGCCCGTAAAAGTTCAATACGAAATCGGTACAAATGCGCTTAGCCAGCGAGAACAGCGAAACCTTCAGTTAATTCGAAAAAACTCGCATAAGAAGATTTATTATCGCTTTGTCCCGCTCTGACCACATAGTGCCTTCATTGCACAGTTATTCAACGAATGAGTCTGCAAACCCTCTTTTCTTGCAATATTTGCTGTCCAGGGTAAGGTGAACGGGGCAATATATATTGGCCCGTAACATGACAAAGGAAAGGCATCGTAGCACGCGGATGTTTTCGTTTTTTCTTTTTTTATCAATCGAGAAAGACGCACGTCTCTCAAATGATGCAGATTGCCATGCGGTGGAAACGATTCCGACGATGACCTTGTACCGATCGCACCGCCGTGAGAGCTTGTGGTGTCCGTGGAACTCTTGAAATTTCTATAGCAACACGATTGAGAGTTTCCCTGTACTAATTGAATCAGTGTAAGCGTGCTCTGTTGGGACGCTAGAAACAGCATTATTTTGATGGCATCTTGTGTAACGTGCAATGCAAGCTGTAACTGAAGTAGCCGAGAAAAGATCGAATAGAGAGGGCTGACGAAATATCCTCTCAGTGAGCGATCCGGCGCATCAGTGGCCACGATACAGGCACCACCGAGAAAAACACGTTTATGAGAGGGGCGCATCTCCTGAGACATTTGGAAATACGAGTAACCTGATTGAGTTGCCTCTAAGAAGGTAGCATTTTGTGTCACCGAATGCTCCACAAAGCTTGACCTCAATCGAACCTGTGCACTGAGAGTGCGACTCCGTCGTTAGCTCGCAGGCGCCGACTGGCGCTATGCGATGCGTCTCCCGTCCTCTCCATTACAATAAAAATCGATATAATAAGAATAACTGTTGGGGTTGAACGCCCTAAAACCAGGATGTGATTATGAGAGACGCCTTAGTGAAGGGCTCCGGGAATTTCGACCATCTGGTGTTCTTCACCGTGCACTGACATCGCACAGTACACGGGCCTCTAGCACTTTCGCCTTCACTGAAAATGCGGCCGCCGCGGCCGGGATTCGATCCCAATGACCTGCCAGTCAGCAGTCGAGCGCCGAGACCACCATGGCGGATAATAAAACTCTATATTCGTAATCTGGTTTGACGTCGTTACTCGTTGTTGCTCGATGTCCCTTGAGGGGAAGCTGCAGTTTGCTTTTTCTTACATGTGAAAGAAATGCAAATGTTCCTAATCTATTTTACGTTATTATCTCCCTCGGTATAATTACTATTAGTTAGTAGTAGTAAGAATAATACGAACTTTTTTTACCCTATCGCTACCGTAAGAAACAAAATGTGCCAAAATTCTTTTTCCCTCATCTTGTAGGGGTTTTTTTCAGAGCGCCGCTCTTCAAGCTTTTCGTGGCGCAGGGTAGCGCGAATAATCATTAGCATGAACCGGTACGCACTCGATGTGTCCTCTTCAACTTCTCCTTCGCTTCCACAACACGTGCGACGGTTGGTCCGGCCTAGAATACAAAAACTGCCATTGGCGAATCTGTAACGTGACTAAAAATCCGTAAGAACTAGTCACGGAACTGAAATTGCGTAACATCACGTAACAAATAACCACGCGACTATAAATCTCCTAAGTTTCGTAACATTAAGTAATAACTATTTCCACGTGACTCAAATCACGTAGCATCATGTAACTAGTCGCGTGACTGGAATCATGTGACATCGCGTAACTACTCGAGCGAGTAAAATCACTTCATATAGTCACGGTACTAGACACGTAATATCGCGTAATAACTAGACACGTGACATAATACTAGTCACCTGACTGAGAGCCAGACAGTGACTCTGTGCCTGCTGTCAAAACGTTGAATCCTGCTTTTCGCCGTCTGGCGCCCTTAAAGCTTCCTTGTGAGGGCAGGTAGTACGGATTCAAGTGGCAGGTTCGCCATTGCCCTCTTGACAGTTTTTGACTGGGCCAAATCAAACGGTATAAAAAATAGGCAGATCCCAAGTACCACGGGAATCGATGTTATGCGAAGCATCCGGAGGTAGGATGACTGGGCTGTAACTTTTTTATTGAGCGAAACGTTATGAATGGCGCTTAAGATATGTACAAATGTTGCACGCACAAACACGTTGAACAGTCGCATATGTTTCATATAACCAGTTGTTTACAGTTGTGTAACGATGCCAACGGAAACATGGGTATTGCCGACACCAGAAGCCAGCCATAAGCTGATATGTAGAGTTTGTGCTTGCAAGGATGGTAGCCCTGGATAGTGCTACGTAAACCAACTACAGTGGATGGCGCTTAAGTATACAACTGACGTTAACCCGACATGACTCCTTTGTCATAGGAGTACGTATGTAATTTTTATAAAACTAGATAGCCAGCACTGCAACGACATATGCGTTTCACCAACATTACGCCTGCACAGGGTGTTCCAAAGCAGTTTCGAGACCTGACGTGGCTTTCTGGTAGAACGCTTGATTGCCACGCGGAATGCTTGGGTTCGATTCCTGCTGCGACTATGATTTCTATTCTTTGTATTCCTCACGTCAACGCCGCCGATGTCCGTTTTTCTTAACACTGTCGCCTTTAAATTACCAGTGTCAACGCCGCCGATGTCAGTTTCTATTAATGCTCTCGAATTTAAATTACCAATGTCTGTTCTCGCCGTTCCTGGGTAGAGATAAATTGTTAGTCTTGTGACGCATACGCGCATTCCGCGGCCCGTGGTATACGGGTATGAGCCGCGCGTGTCTGGAGAAATGAGTTTGACGACAAACACGACGGGATTTTCACGTTATTCATGTCATGACCAGCCAGACATGTTCGTCAATACCTCTTACCCTCCCATACAAATTTTGGTCTACCCCAAGTTAAGGAGGCCATCACGAGAGCACCCAGACGTAGGCGGCTAGATAGATAGATAGATACGCAGATAGAAAAGCAAAAGTGCTTACAGTACGCAAAGAAATGCTTCTGATTTAAAATCTTTGTTAGCTCTCGGTCAATAGCACCAGCCAGCACATTGTTCACAGAAATAGATGGAAAGGTCCAAAAATTGTAGGCTATTCTCCTTGCAGCAGTTGCAGAAACTGAACCATGGCTTCAGGAAATGAAAATCCTAAGCAGAAGTAGAAAGATTAGCTCGCGAACTATCAGAAGCACCTTTTTTTTATCAAAGAGAATGGCGACACATGCGTCAGCACCATATCCGTATCTTTACGTGCCAGCAAATATAAACTAAGTATTTTACAAAAGGCAATGGTTTTGCGCAAGACCCACCCTTGTCTACTGTTCCCTTTTGATTGTGCATGCGTTCGTTTCGTTTTATTGCTATGAAGTGCAATTTCAACAAAAATAGCTGGAGTCAGCGACCATCCAGTCATGTACTTCTCTGTCTTGTCCTCATCAAATGTGGTGCTACAGTATTCTAAGAATGGTGGTCGTATTTCACTGGCGCACCTTTGTGTAATCATGAGATGCCCAGGCGGAACAATTGCCGGCCATTTAGGCCAGGCTAACCCCGCCTGTTGCAACATCATCACCACCACCACCACCACCACCTAATCATTTT
This sequence comes from Rhipicephalus appendiculatus, assembly GCA_030522465.1. Lineage (NCBI taxonomy): Eukaryota > Metazoa > Arthropoda > Arachnida > Ixodida > Ixodidae > Rhipicephalus > Rhipicephalus appendiculatus. The sequence continues at coordinate 719,384 of JALIZH010019914.1, forward strand.
ACTCCTTGTGCAGGAGGGGTCCGACGGATTGTTTCCAACAAAGAATGCTAGGCGCTATCGGTGTGGATCACTTGTGATTTCCTTTTTTTTATTTCTACTTCTATTGCCGAATTTCTACTTCTATTGCCAGCGTTCAAGCACTAAGCAAAAAAAATACCAGAAACAAACAGTGCCAAACTTGATCTTTGTTTTGGGCAGTTCTCGGGTAGCAATTTTGTACACGGGCGTTGCTGGTGAAATAAGTAGAAGTGAGCTGGGCTGCAAAGTACTCCTGCTCGCACATAAATGGCTGCGTCTTTGTGGAACAGCGCCGCATGGTATGGTTGTTGCTGGCCTTGTATCACTATGCAAATGAAACCGCACGCTGACTAAATGGCACCATGCCCGTACTGCTTAGGCTCATATATATTTAAAAAAACCACAAATAATCGACGTCTCATTGCAATCGACTTTGCTGGACAGCGCCACTTGGAGATAGGGATAAAGGTGTATACAAGTGCCTGAAAAAAATAGTGTTCCATCATAGCAGTAAGCCATTGAAGGATATAGCCCAGCATACATAAAATAATGTACAATGTCGCAAAAATCGCAACAATATTACTATGCTACAAAAGCACGTAGGAAATGGTCCAGCTAAATTAGGAGTTTTTCACGTGCAGCTTGACCACAACGGAGCGTAGGGAATACGTAAATACTTTCGGAGGTTTCAATGTGCCAAATCCACAATCTTATTGTTAAACGCCGCAGCGGGGAGTCACGGATAATATTTTACTGCGTGGCCCTCGTTAACGTTTATGTAAATCTAAGTGTTCTCGTATATCGCCTCCAACAAAATTCCGTGGCCGGGAATCGAGCCCGCGTCCATGAACTGAGCTGCACAACTCATCTCCAAAGCTGGTATCACAGCGAAGGTTAGCGGCCACGTTTGTACGGTGTACCATGAACACTGAAACAAAGACAGCGGAAAAACAACCAAGTAACGAATGGCTAAACGATGGATTGCGGATGTGAGAACAGCTCGGCGACACTTGGGTAATTTTGCATCGGAGAGACTACGCAAGTAATGATCTCATTGGATAGAATACAATTTGGATAGAATATCACGTTCCCTTTTTTTGCCGGAATGAAAAACAATAAAATTTGTCACTGTCGCCAGGGGCAAGCAGGCAAAGAAAGCAGCTTACAAAGTGCAGCAGAATTTCAAGGAATGACGTGGAAAGTGAACCGAGACCTCTAGGCCCGCATCAACGTCTTCGAAACAGCGAAGGGGCGCGACAATTAGCCTCGTGAAAACATTTCGTGAACATCCGTCCTCAAGTAGGTACCACAGACTTTCGCCGGAGATGAAAGAAACTGAGAGGTTCTTCTGAACTCAGCTCAGAGTGCTCGAGGCTGTGCTCGGGCTGGAATCTATTCAGAACTAGACGCCGAAAGGGGAAAATGTGTGTTGGATACTCGACCACGCGCGAACGAGAAGCTAGAAAAGTTGCCCTCCTGTAGAAGGCGCCTCTTGCTGAAGGATTCGGTGCATCAAGACATGCTTTTCACTTAATGACAATGCGCGCCATCGGCTCTTGGCTCCCTCCCGCTCATATCGCAAACTGTTTCGTTTGTTCGTTTTTCGTGTAGTTCGCGCAACCATCACTTCAGCACCTTATGAAGTGAAATTGTAGCTGAGCAACGTGGCTAATAATATTGTTGGCGTTTAATGCCCCAAAACAACGATATGATTATGAGAGACGCCGTAGTGGAGAGTTCCGAAAATTTCGACCAAACGTGCACCTATATATAAGCACACAGGCCTGGAGCATCTTCGCCTCCGTCGAAAATGCGGCCAATGCCGCGAGGGGGGATACCGGTGAGCAGTCGAGCACCGTCACGAGGAACGCGGGGTACATCTGCACACCGAGATGTTTCTCCTTTCTAAGCACCCACTGTTATTGCTACGGCGTTGCTCCTTTTTTATACTTCAAGCTTTATTTTCTGTTCATTTATTTGTTTCTGTATTTACTTGGCTATGTAATGCTTCGTTAAATTAATTGAGTTCCTAATTAACCTTGTCGTTATTATGCACTGTATCACTGGAAGTATCGGGTAGTTGGGCGAAACGTAAAATAGCAGTAATAGCAGTTCTGTATGTGTTTACATGATTATATGAAGGCTTTTGACGCCGTTGACGAGATTAAGCTCTGTCTTTTTTAAGGAAATTGCACATTCTGGAAAACCATATTCTGGTAACAAGGAACCTATACGCAGGGCAAGGATCACTTGTCATTACAGTCGTTTGTAATAGAGACTGGTGAGAAAGCGCTCAGGTAAGCTGATATTCTTTCGCCATACTCATCTACCTTATGCGCAGAAGATCTACTCAACAACAGCAATAACTCAGATATAGGAAGTGGTAAAAGTTCACCAAATAAAGTAATGAGCTGGCGAAATGTAGATGACGCTGCTTTCGTAGCAGGGTGCACAGCGAACCAAAATACTCATTCTGAAGCTAGGAGAAAGAAGTGAGAATGCCAAGCTTCTTCTAAACAGAAACAGATAATGTTAAAACAACAGCTTGCGCACAAATCGCTCACATAAACAACGACGTTGTGGAGCAGCTCATTTTCCCAGCATTCAGAAGTGATGCTGACCGTAACTGTACAATAGAAATACTACAGAGAGAAATAACACTACGAAGAAGAGCAGTGGGTAAACTTTCAGAGGGCAATAAATGTAAATCTCTGTAAAACTGCGAAACACAACCTGTGCGATCATATCACATCTGATTTGTCCCATATTGCGCCTAGTTTCTCGGCGTTTTTCACATTGTCCATGCAATTCCACATGGACATCTGGCTCCAGTGATCAAACCGTTAAGCAGAAGCTATGCGAACACGTAATAACAGTGATTGAGTATTTTTTTCGCAGGCCATGCATGAACCTTTAATCTGGAAAACAGGTACACTTTCTCTGACGAACAACTATCCAAGAAAATTTCGTCTGTACCAAGGCTCGCAAATTGTGGGCAGCATAAACGCATGGTCGTTGATCTCTGCAGACGCAGTCGTCTTCACCAGTAAAAATGAAAATAGAACGGAAGCTCCCCGATGAACATGTTTTCTTGGTTTTCTATCCCGAGTGAACAAAAACCGTTCGTCTGTCATCGTAAAAGGAGGCTCTCTCCAAAGAATGTACAAAAGAAAATAAATTGTCTTGGCTAGTTGTCTAAGCCAGAGCCACACGCTCAGAAGCCGAGTGTGTTAATAATATCTGGGGTCCCGAAACCACGCTATTACGAGAGACGCCGTACTGGAGGGCTCCGGGAATTTCGACCATCTGGTGTTGTTTAACGTGCGCTGACATCGCAGAGCACACGGGCCTCTACCATATCGCCTCCATTGAAATGCGACAGCCGCGGCAGGATCGAACCCTCGACCTTCGGGTCGAACAGCCGAGCACCTTAACCACCGCAGCGGACAGCCGAGTGTGTTATCAACTGGACTAGGCGCAACGGCTTGCAATATATCTGAACCATATGAATGCCTTGTGTGGTCGGTAGAAATGAATCCAAAACGAGAGCACTTTCTATGAAGGCTTCGTTGAAATACCGCGCGAAGTAAAAGGGCGCCTCTGGGAAAATGCGTAAAACCATCTCGGGGGATCTTATAAGTCACCAAAATTCTTACTTAGGGAAATGTGATGTACTCGCAGCTGTAGCAAATCGATTAACTTATCCGCATCTTTACACTGCTTCAAATGGTAGCCTTCGCGTCAGTACCAAAATCTCCTTGGTCTGTACTGATGCTTCATTTAGGAATATATACTCAACATCTGCGTTTGGTATAGCTGCAATATATCGCGAGCAACACAGAGGGATTAGCTTCAAACCATTGCATTCCTCAATGCAAAGGTTCCTGCCTTCCATGTCGTGCATGAGCGTACAACACTTCTTTTCTCAGAAAACCTCATAGTTCGGGATAAAAAGGTTTATTACAGAAAAATAAGCAGTCCATCGCAATGTGAAAAAAACAAGAGTGCTTCCATGGTTGCCAAGTATTTCTGGGTGTGAGCAAGCTTTTTTCAGTTCCTCTCGAGTGACTGGAAAGATTACGGAAAGCGTCACTCCTCAGGAGATAACATGCGAGCACCACATCAAAACGATTAGGTGTCACAAATACCTGCTGTGTTGACAAAGGAGAATTGTATAAAAATAGTACATAGGCGGCCAGCTATCACTCGATACTACGTTCTTGAAATAAACAGAAAATATGCACAGCTCTCACTAGTGGTGCAAGCCTAGAACGAATCGCACAGCTATACTCAATTTCAGTAGTGCCTTGCAGCACTTTGGAAGCTGGAGGGCTGGTTAGCGAACAGGAAAAGCGAAAGCTCTTCAAAACGTGTTCATCCGCGTCCGTTGTCTGCTCGTCGTCTCTTTGGAGTCGGCTCACCTACCTTGTCGATACTTGCTCTTTTCAGTTAAAGGGGCCCTGCAAAACTTTTCTAAGTAGCGATAGAATAGATTCACTAAAGGCGCTTATTACCTCACGAATTCACCACCGCCAAAGTTTTTAGAATCCGCCCAGTACGGCCGGAGTTACAAAGATTTGTCGCACGCTGCAATTGCATTCTCTCTTCTCGTCCCGACGAAAGCGCTGGAAGCTAAGCAGTGAGGGGTGGCACGGGGATAGACAGTACGTCACGCGCGCCTCGTGACCGTGAGCACTTTTTTTGTTTTTTTTTCTTCGAATACGCGGCTTTTCAGTGCGATCGTGCGCGCATGCGTGGACAAGTCGTGGCCTCCCACGGTGGCCCCAGTAACGACTGAGCGCACCATGCTCAAATGAGCCAATGTCTGATACAATGGCTGAGACGAGTGATTTTTCAGCTTGTAGCATCATTTTTTGAGAGAAGAGAAAGCAGTTTTTAGCTGACTGAGAATTTATTGTGGTTGATGATTATATTGCATTCTTTCAGGCCTCTAGCGATGCTATTTTGCATAGTAAGATTTCTTTGATCATAGAGCAGTTCTCTATTGTCGCCAATGATCTCAAATTCACTCATGAAAAGCCTGTCAACAGTAGCCTCCAATTCCTAGATTTAAGATTTCACCGAGGTCGCGTCTGTTGGATGTACAGTCCAAGAGCAAGCAAGGCTTTGTTGCCACATAACAGCGCACATTCCAAGCTAACATTGTGACGCTCTGCTGCCGTTGAGCTCTTGAGAAATCGTGCCAACATTGGGTTTGAGAAAGCCTTGCTCATCAAGTTGAACGCATGAGCAGGGCTGGCTATCCTTCCGAGCTTATCTTGAGTTGCTGTGAACGTATTTTGCAGAATGTGAAAGGAAAAGAAAAGCAGCCAATTCACGTAATGCCCTACTTTCACCGTTTATGTAAAGGAAGGTGCGAATCAGTTTGATGTCAGAACGGTTTTTACTGCCCCGAGCAATTTGGCCAAAGTACGCGCAATGATGCACAAGGAAAAGCGCTCCGTGTGCAACAAACGCCATGCCAAAGTCTTCACTGAATGTACATCAGGCGTGGTACATGAAATACCCTTGAACTGCGGAAGTGTATACATTGTATACATTCTTTTACTGATTAAATGCAATATATCTTCCTCCGCTATACCAACCAACAACAAGCAAGAAATAGTTTGCATTAAGATGTCTTTTCGTTTTTGCTCATGCATTATCGCATGCTGCCACGCGCCCGGCTGCGATAGATCTTCTGTAGATGACTTGCACAACTTGCTCTTGCACTTGTTCGCTAAATTTCCCAGAAGAAATTTCATCTTCCGCGGTGATTTTAACCTTCCTGACATCAACTAGGATAAAATGACAGCATCGTCTCATCCTATCTAGGGAATTTCTTGACCTTATTTTAACTTTTAACTTCACGAAAATGGTATCTACGCCGACTCGCGGTGCTAACATTCTCGATTTAGTTTTGGTATCCAAACCCGACACTGTTCAATCAGTAATGTGTATTGATGGCCTAACTGACCACCGATTGGTGTTATTTGACCTAACCTTTTAGGCACATACTAGTCGGCCTTCAACCAAATAGATCCGAAAATTACAAAAAGGCTGACTCCCCAAAAATCAATCACCGAATTAGATACTCTTTTGTGCATATTGAAGAGTTCGCTTCAATGCAAAGTGTTGAGAGCAATTGGTTGCTTTATAAACAAAAAATACTATATCTTGTTAACAAATATGTGCCACTTATCCGTATTCGGGGCGATGCCGACAAACCATGGTCCCTTAGGAAAGTCGACAACAAAAAGAAGCGCCTTTTTCGGGCGGCTAAACTCTCAAACTGCGATTCCACATGGGAAAAGTATTTCGCATGCCTCCGGGAGTACAATCATTTGTGGTGGCAATCAAAGAAAACATTTTTCCACATAGACCTTCGTATCCTCCATGAAAACCCACAAAAGTTTTGGAAACTTCTACCTACAAGCGACAGCGCTTCTCACAACATAACTCTGTCATATCCTGACGGATCGCGCGTCCCTACCGAACATCGATCCAATGTCATGAATTCTTATTTTCCTTTTGTTTTCACCCAAGAGCCCGACTTAAACAGCCGTACGCTTCGTGACTGCAACTTCCCCCGCATGCCTTCAATTGGTGTCACATCGGTGGGCATCTCGGCCTTGATTGACAAAATCAAGGTATCCAGTGCTCCCGGTCCGGATCACATTCTCGCTAAAGTCATGAAAAGCACTAAAGTGCTTAGTAGTAAATTTCTACAAATAATGTTTTCGCAGTCCATAACAACCAGTACAATTCCGAACGACTGGAAGTTAAGCAAGGTTGTCCGGGTATTCAAAGGCGGTGTCAGAGCTGATCCTTCAAACTATCGCCCGATATCACTCACTTGTATCGCCTGCAAACTTCTTGAACGCATTATCTACTCTCATGTTGCCTCTCATCTTGACGCTAACTCCTTTTATTCCCCAATTTAGTATCAGTTCACGTGCGAGGTTCCCAACCATAATAAAGAGCTTCAGTTTCTTGATCTAACTTTGCGATTTCAGAATGAGCATGTCTGTTGGATCTACGCTCCCAGATCGGTGAAGCCCCTCCTAAACTTCAAATCTGCCCATTCAAAACTGGTAAAAAATGGTATTGTCTCTTCATGTCTGTTCTCAGCAATCTCGAAATCGTGTTTTCATGCCACAGAGGAAAGCTTCCGGAATCAGTGTGATCGCCTAAAGACGGCTGGTTTTCCCACCCCCTTTCTGGTTTCTGCATCGGAGCGTTTACTAAAGAGAGTGAAAACTAGTGCGCAGTCTGCCAACCAACCAGAAACTTCACAATGTGAGCGAAAGCGTTATGCAGTGATTCCATATGTACATTCCATTTCACATAGACTAAAGAAACTCGCGGGGCAGTATGGGGTTGATGTTGTTTTTTCGGGTGGAAATAAATTGGGCAGCTTGTGTGGCAAGATTTATAGACGCGCTAAGGGGGATGCTAGGGCAGTCGATAACGCTTGCGCAGTCAAGCATGTTAAGAAGTACACCGCGTGTTCTTCCGGGGTGGTATATAGAATTCCTTGCACATGCGGCAGTGTCTACATCGGACAGACTGCCAGATGTGTCAATATTAGGCTGCGCGAGCATGACAATTCTTTGAAGGGTGGGGTCTCATCTCACCTCGCCAGCCATTGCCGTGATTGCGGTTGCACGCCTTCGTTTGCGCAAACCTCAATCATCAATCGCCGTCATAATCAACGCGCACGTGAAATAACTGAGGCATACCACATGGCGAAGTGTGATAGCCATTGCATTAGTCAGCCATCTATTTCATTATCGGAACAAGAAATCCGTTTCATTGATCGACTGTAATCTGGTGTGGTGCAGGGTTTTTGTTTGTTTTTTCTGCATATATATATGTGTATTTTTTCAAATAAAAATTTCAGTTGCTAGACCAGCGCCTGTCCTGTCCTCTTCTTCGCTTTGTCTTGTGTCAATTTGTGCGCTACCCAACGATGGATATAATCAATCCTTGGCCAATTCCCCTGAGTGGGTCCCCCCATGACAGAGGCAACAACATCCCCCCATGACAGAGGCAACAACAACAACAGCGTCGGTTTCTGCATTGTGGACACTCGCAGCGCGTCACTCAAATACAAACACGTAACAACTGCGACAGTTGTTAGTTCACGCTTGTCCTGCGTATAGTCCTTTTCGAGCGTCCTTCTTTGTGCTGCGGCGGCGCGTTGCAAGTATCAACCTGCTTGTCGTTGGTGTGAAAATGGTGTGACAAACTAATTTCTTGCTATCGCATTCATAGCTTCGCCCTGGTGGCGAAACTGTGACTTTTTTGACAGCATTATTCTTCCTGTGTATTTTGACAGTCTTGCTATTTCACCTCGTGCCTTTGTTAATGCTACTTTTATTGTATTCGCTTAATTTGTTTGAACGTTCATTTTCTCTTATGTATGCTCCCCCCCTTATGTAATAACCTAACAGGGGCCTTCAAGGGTTAATAAATGATGATAATGATGATGGACAGACGGGGCGCTGGTTCAATGAGAGAGCATAGCTTGGCGGTGCGCACAAATACCGGGGGGGCACCTAGACTTTCGCCGCAGGCATTGCGGATGCACACCAAATTTGCAAAGAGAAGTTGTTGAGGCCTATTTTATTAACAAGAAATCTGACAAATGCGCAAGCATCATGCCTTCTTTGACTTTGCTCCAAAAAGAGCTTCAATTTTTAGATGACTTTGTATGAATGACACACAGTGCCCTGGATTTTTTACGACCAATTATTTTTGTTTTTTATCCGCCTTGTGGTTTTATCAATTCTTTTGCTTGTATTCTTCACCATATCATGATCATGCTTCAAAGAAAGATATCCCCAGGGGGGTGTGTGGCTAATCTGTCACGATGGGGCGTAAAGAGAGCACGTGACGAGATTTGTCACTTTGGCGTTCAGTAATAAAGTTGGCAGTTTGCGCCCGTCCTGTGTACGTCTCATCTGTTGTCCGTGTTTTCAGCGCCGCCATGAATCAAATTCGAAAATGGAGCACGGGTACTGTGGAACTGTGTGTTTTGGCGCACTCTGAGGACACGCATTTGCCGCTATGTATGAACTTCCGTGCGGCAAGATACAAAAGCAGGGAGACCGTACAATCTCGATTCATATTGCCATTGAGCAACAGGCTCCGATTCGTTTGCCTCCAAAGAATCCCGGGAGCCACGAGTCGATCACAGTCGCGTTGACTTCTTGACGCTAAGGCCGGCGTAATCAAGACTCGCCCGATCCCCAGAGGCAGTCCGGACAAACATCCCAGTGCAAGCGGCAATGTCATACTGATTCTCCCCTTCTGTTTGCTGTGCATCCTCCCGCTTCATGCTCCAGTGCCCGCCCATGTGCCCTGCCAACTTCTTTTTTGTCTGCCGTGTTCAGCGTCCATGCGCATCTGCTCTTTTTCTCACGGTGTCTGAATAAAATATCATTTACCTCCTGCTCAGTTGCTGAATAACTGATTGCGTTTGTCGCCGGGAAAGAACCGGTTAACGGTGAGGCGCGTCACAGATGTCAGGAAAAATACTGGGCCCGTGTTCACAAAAACGTCTTCCGCTAAAAAATTGCGTGAGGTTCAGCTAATCGCGATAGGGCACATATCATTAGCGAGGCTGGTTGACCAATAAGAAAAGGTACTTACGAAAGAGTTGTTTTGTGGATTCGGCCCTATTTCAGCGGGGGGTTCCTTGACAAAATTTCTTATAAGACTAGCCGCCAGGCCCGTAGCCAGGGGGGGGGGGAGCCCTGGGGGCCCGGACCCCCCCCCCCCCCCCCGAAATTCGGGTTGAGGGGGGGGCGTTTTAACGCGAAGAAATACTGAAAATAGGGGGTTTTCAAGGTTCTCAACAGGTGCCCCCCCCCCCCCCCCCCGAAAAAAATTTCTGGCTACGGGCCTGCTAGCCGCACATATTTTATTCGGTCGCTTCTGCATGAGAAGTGCCTACGGATGCCGGGAACGGAAGTTGCAACTTTCGGCAGCCGAAAACGTAGAATGACACGTCATTAGAGCTTGTACCGAAACAGCATAATGCATCAATGTAATGCGCAAACCTTGCAAGACTCTCACGTCGTTTTGAGTTTTTCTTTTCGATGCCTTAAGATACCTCCTTCCAGAGCAACCAATCACAGTATTGTGAAGATCCAAGACACGCGTTTCAGCCTTTGTTAAGCGAAAATTTCGTGACGCCAACAATAAAATGGTTTTACAAGTAATTCAGCAGGCACTGCAATTACCTCGTTTTTGTTCCGTGGAAAATAGTTTCATGCGATCACTATCCCTGTTCTGGGAGGCATACGTACTTCAGCAGACGCTACAGAAAAGAGGCACGACACAGACATACCTAGTTGGTCTTGGAGAAAATGTGCGTCTTCTGGTGCAATCGCACTTGGACATTTTTTTTTCTTTTTTGTCCCATATCAATGCATGATATCCACCACAGGGACTATATTCGTATTAGCCGAAAACTAACCCACTACTAAATACATCGCAGCACAACAATCTAGCAGACCATATGTAGAAAATTTGGGAAAAGCAGTTTTGTATTTGTTCCACTGTTGGGCGTAGATGCCTGGACAATCAACGCACGCTTAGGAAATATTTAGCGCAATGTAACACCAGGACGAGAAGGGAGGAGCTTTAACTTCCTTCTCGGCCTCCCTTCTCGTCCTGGTGTTACATTGCGCTAAATATGTCTTAAAGTATTACCAAGAAGGCCGAATTTCTCCCCTTGTGCAGTACACGCTTACCAGCCTACCTTGTATGGATGGGCAATGTGTGCCTTGGAGTTTTGTTTCATTATACTGAACAGAAGTGCGTCGACTGGCAGTTTATAGTACCACGGAAGGAGTGCAATGTGCAATGCAAAGACATGGCGCAGAGAGCATGAGCATATAATAATAATTGACGAGGTTTAACGTCCCAAAACCTTGATATGATTATGAGGGATGCCTTAGTGTAAGGCTCCGGAAATTACAACGACGTGGGATTCTTTAACGCGCACCCAAATCTAAGTACAAGGGCCTCAATCATTTTCGCCTCCATAGAAAATGCCGCTGCCGTGGCCGGGATTCAATCCCGCGACCAGCAGTTTAACGCCATAAACGCTAGGCCACCGTAGCGGGCTAGAGACCGTGTACAGTGAGAACCCTTTCTCGATTTATGTGCATCAGTGTGTCCCTCCAGTAGCCCTCAATTCGCTTCATGGCTACAAATGCACTTCTGTGCATAAGCTCCTGATGCGTGTGTTTCAGGTTTAGTCCCACCTTAAAACACCTTCTCATGTAGCGTAAAAGTTCAGAGAGTCGGCTTTAAAAGTGGCGTATGAGGTGAGGGGTGCGGCACTGAAAAACATCGGAATTTTTTAAAGTGTGAGCCTCTCCAGCAGAGCTGTTATGGTTGAGGTTTGCCGTACAGCGGTAGAGAAAATTATCGTCGCCATGAACCGGCATGCGTCTTCGTCCTCAGCTTTCCCCTTCGTCTTCTGCTTCGCTCCCAGAACGCGTGCGCCGATTGGTCCGTCGTGGACTCTGATGGGCGAAACGAGTACATAGAGAGAACTACGGTGCAAGCTTGGAATGACAGAGACCAAAAAAGAAGGATAACAAGTGAAGCCATGTACAGTATAGTGCAGCAAGGGGAGGGAAAAAGCGAGGCGAGAGGGTAGAAACGTAGCCAAGCCGTGACCACTTAGGTGCCCATCAGCTCTGCTGTGAACCAGCCTTGCCCAACTTAGTCCGCTAGTCTTTTGTTTGATGCAAAACCATATTACAAATAACCGTTCTCGGACAAGTGGACAAACATCGCGCTTAAAATTTCGTCTTCTTGTATGCACTTCGTGTGTCTTCTTTCTTTCAGACATATCAGGCATCTTCTTCCGATGTCGCTATACAGTTTCAGTATCTAACTTTCAATTTTTTTTGTCCGCAATTGTGGTCGTGGTAATAAATGCGAAGCATTTTTTCCCGAACCCAATGAACTTAGACGTTTTCTATCTATCTATCTATCTATCTATCTATCTATCTATCTATCTATCTATCTATCTATCTATCTATCTATCTATCTATCTATCTATCTATCTATCTATCTATCTATCTATCTATCTATCTATCTATCTATCTATCTATCTATCTATCTATCCATCTATCGCCAACATCTGGGCACTCTCGTGGTTGCCTCCTTAGCTTGGCACGCACAGAGATTTGCAAAGGTTTACATGTTAGCGCATGGCAACCACCATTTACAGAATAATTGCAAACCGCTTTAGTGGCGAGTACAGCAGGAAGAACACAAAGCGAGCACTAACCCACGTTGTCCTTTCTCTTGAAGCGCTTTGTTGTCGTTATGCGCACCAACAAGGCCGAACATCAACATTGTTCAACAGTCACGACATGAATAACGTGATGTCTTGCAACCACTTCTCTCAGTCCGGTGTTGCGAATATCCGCTTACCATGGTATGCGGCACGCGTGATTCACAGTCCCTACCAACTCGGGAAGAGGTCCCACTCCACCCGCTTCGCATTTTATTCATTGTTTTGCTGATGCACTGTGCTTACTGCGCTCATTGGATTAATGTGAATTGTGTTGATTTAAAAAGCGCACGTTCTCTGCTTTCTAATGACAACTGACATTCCTGCGTGGTCTGAAGCATTATCTGATGGCAGAGAAAATAGTGTGAGCAAAAAAAAAACTGCGTTTTTGCTGCACATGCCTACCTTGTACTGCGAGTACGGCGAAACTGTTGAACGTAACAAGATGAATTTTATTGTGCCTTTAAATGAAGCATTGTGGAAAGTTTTCATGAAGAGATAGTGCGCACAAATGAATTGGAAGTTGATGTAAACTCCGATCAAAATGAACACGACAATGAATGTCTAAAAATGGAATTTTTTTTCAAGGTAGAACAACAATATTTAGCGGTTTTCTAGGCTGCAATGTGCTTATCGTCTACGCTAAGTTATTTTGTGTCCTTAAGAACAGTTGATGAATTATTATAATTCAATTCAACCACTTATAGCTATACTTGGTGACGCGTAAGCGTCGTTGGTACAAAACTGTCCAATCCGATTCTCTGAAACCTTTCATAATGAAGCAGCAAGCCCTTCTCTAGGATTCGATGAGAAGAAGATTGTCTCATGTTGAATAGAAAATTTACAGAGTAGCAGTGATGGCAGTTAATTTTCGGCTGGCCAGGTTTGTGCAAAGGGACATTTTTCTTTTACACGCTAATTAATGACAAGTATTGCACATTAGCAGAGCCATATAGTGTCTTGTGATTACCGGCACTCACTAGATTTACGATGCCCTGCTTGTAACAAAAGATTTTCAATGAATAATAAATCTCGCAATTGTTCTTTGATCGTGGCACCATCTGTGAAAAAAAAATATGAAGCTGTTTCACGCCAGTTCCAATGTTCGTCAAATGCGGTGCCACTAAACATTACTAAGCCATCAAAATGCGCATAGATTATTCCTCCAGACTTCACTGTTTGGCTCAGGGGCTTAGTCTAGCCGCCACACCTTCAATGCGCAATGTAACCAGTCATGGACACGTTACCAGTTGAAAGTAACAGCCTTACCGTTACAGCTTGAGAGTTCCTAAAAGTAACTTGTTACAGTCACAGTTACTGACAGAAATTAACGTGAACCTTGATGTTACGTCACAGCATAAGTTACCCTCTAAACGCCAGTGTAGTTGACTCTCCTGGTAAGCGCACAAGGTGCACATAATTACTACACTTATAAAATAGGTCGCTCCACATCGCAACGCTTGGCTCAAAGCCGATAAATGCACATAGACAAGTACTCACCGACTGGTTCGCACGAAACGATTATCAGAAGGCGTGGGATCTGCCGATTTTTTTCGAATACGTATTTGTCGCAGATACATGCGCGCTACATTTTTTGGCAGTGGCCTTGCTCTTCATTTCACTCCGAATCACCATGTGTTAAGCTGCTCACGTAACTCTGAGATACTTAAAACACGTGCTGAATTGGCACCTGGGACTTGATTCAGCGTTACCAAGATTTTCCTTTCATGAAGGATCATCTACATCAGAGGTCTCAAACTCCCCTCAGCCAGTGGGCCGCAGTCATGCAATTGAGTCCCGCAAGGTCCGGGGCATTGAAGGAGGTACAACCGGGGGGGGGGGGGGGGGGGGTCAGTTTGTACAATTTTACAGAAAACGCTGCCATTTGAAAGCAAACTTTCCCACATCTCATATGCACGTCAGTTCTGAAGGAGATTTGGTGCCCCACAATTTCCAACACCGGGATTCCATCAACATGTCGATACCGATTTCCAAACTGACAGAAATCTGGACGCAGATATTGTAATAAAGCTTTGTTTCACGGTTCTGTTTTAGCAGGAATTAATGCCATGTTACCTTGTTTATTCATGTTAGTACTTGCAAAGCATTTCCTTACTACATTGTATGTGCTGCTATTACTAGTCTATTGTTTTATTGCGTTACTGTATTATTTTCTTGTTGTGTTATTTACTACCAATATTTCTACAATTTCCTGTTTACCACTCCCCTCTGTAATGCCCTCGGCCCTTGAGGGTACAATAAATAAATAAATAAATAAATAAATAAATAAATAAATAAATAAATAAAAGAATCTCGCCATATCCACGAAGTGAATGATGATGAGTGGGCGAAGCTCGATCGTTTTCATCCATGGCAGAAAGAGAATGTGTGGTCTGGAACGCGCTTTCTGGAATGGTCTGGAAGCGTCATCGTCATTGTTATCACGTGTAGTGGGTACATTCCACTATACTGGAACGCGCTTATACTATCACGGGTACATTCCACTGGTCTGGAAGCGTAATCGTCATTGTTATCACGTGTAGTGGTTACATTGCACTATACTAAGTCATCGTCATCTTTATCACGTGGAGTGGGTACATTCCACTATACGTGGCTACCTACCTACTACAAATACTACAACTACTACTACTACTACAGAGGAACGCGCTTATACTTCATGGTCATCAGCGTCATCGTTATCACGTGTAGTGGGTACATTCCACTATACTGGAACGCGCTTATACTTCATCGTTATCACGTGTAGTGGGTACATTCCACTATACTGCGTCATCGTCATCTTTATCACATGGAGTGGGTACATTCCACTATACGAGGCTACCTACCTACCTACTACTACTACTACTACTACTACTACTACTACTACTACTACTACTACTATTACTACTACTACAGAGGAGGGACAGACCCACACCCTAAGGAGCTTCGCCCCTAAAATCTAGCAGTTTTTCCGTGTACGAATACAACCGATGAGCGAAGCTCCTTAGAAATGGGACGCATGCGGCGTTCGGCGCGCGCCACATTTCATTGTCCAGGCAACGTATCAAACACAGGGCCGACGACAGGGTGAAGCGATGGTTTCGCGCGTTCGCCGGTGAGGGGGAGAGGGCAGAGTCGAAGGGAGAGGGAGACTAATCTGCCTCCGTTTCGCATGCGTTCGTATTCTCGTGCTTTGCGCATCGTGCAGACGCCCTCCGCGTTCCAGCGCTCATAAAGCTAATTTATTCTCCCGCGTGAGGGGGAGACACCACTGCTGGCACCGTGCCAGGGAGCTTCAACGGCGACGGCGGGGTGCCGGCCTAACGAGCTTCGCTCCTAATAAATAAAACAATGTGAACACACGGGATGCCTCGCAGAGAAAATGCCTTATACTATTCAGGGCTGTGTAGCTCACGAACATACTTATTAAGAAAATAAACAAATGCGGGGGAAGATAGTCAAATTCAGGCCCCGGGCTGCAACCGAGAGCCTCACGGGCCGTGTGTTTGAGACCCCCGCTCTACATGATGTCGTGGCCACAATATACGACTGTTTACACAAATTTCGCTTTTTACTCAAATCTAGTCCTGCTGCGCAAGCAGAAATAAGAAAAAAGGGGACACAGGTCCAACGCTCTCTTCCGTTATCCTTCTTTCTGTTTGCGTAGTAAGAGTATGAACAAACTAGTCATGAAACAAGTATTGCGCCATATTGTATCCGCTCACACAATTAACAATATCCTCTTTAATCCCAGTGACCCCATTTTGGGACATTTTTTTGAGCAACCACAGCTAATACAAAAGGAAATATTTTTTACGTTCAGCTTGGGTTTCTCGCCTGGAGAGTACTGCTTACTTAAGCTCAACGAGATTGCGCTCCACGTCGTGCATTTGTGACGCACCGTGGTGGGTTTGAAAATGGCGTTTCCCAGCAAACGTCAACTCCCCTAGTAGCACGAATTATTGCCGCAATGTTGCTGCAATGTTGTGAA
Organism: Rhipicephalus appendiculatus; assembly: GCA_030522465.1. Lineage (NCBI taxonomy): Eukaryota > Metazoa > Arthropoda > Arachnida > Ixodida > Ixodidae > Rhipicephalus > Rhipicephalus appendiculatus. The sequence goes on from JALIZH010019914.1 coordinate 735,715, forward strand.
TGTTGTTGAATGTCGCGCAACATTTCGCAACATCGTGGCAATGTTGCCAGATGTTGCTCAACATTCAACAACGTTGAGCAATGTTGCGCCAGTAATGTTGAGCTAATGTTGCATTGGATGTTGTAGCAACGTAGGCAAATGTTGACAGATGTTGGCCCATGTTCGGCTACCAGGCTGAAACATGGCCGCTGTAACCACGAATATTTCCTGCAAAACCGGTCTTATTTCCGAGGCATGCTCAAATTTAAACATTGGTCAGCTGCTTGCCCATATTAAATATGTCACTGCTGTACTGCTGGCCGCACTGAGCGCGCGCGTACATGTGCAACCCGCATCGTGAAAATAAATATCTCTGATACCTCGGGCTAAATATGTACTTGCATAAATTATTCTACTTGAGCGTTGCTTCTAACGCTGCGGTGCCGCAGGGGCAAGCGGTATATATAAGTGAAACCGAAACGAAAGGAGGAGCCTTTGCCGATCAGCGGCAGTCCTACGGTTACTGACATCGTCAATGGCCGCGCGTAAAGTTTTTTTGGTTCTCCCACAGATACATGTGCGCGCTGTTTTCAATCTTCGCGGCGCTCAGCTGAAGAGTTCACATGCTGGCTTAGAAAAAGAGTGGTAAGTTTTTTGCGGATCATTCAGTTGTCCGGTTAGCGGCCACTTGCAGAATATTCCGTCGTTTGCTGTTCTCGCTGTGTCTCTTCTCTTGCTATGCAAAGTTCGCCGGCGAACATTGCTCAGGTTATGTGTGCACTGAGTCACTGAGTGAAGTAGGCGGCAGAAAAAAGTGTCGAAGAGCAACGGAAGCTGTCCATTCGGAGCTCGCTAGCTGTTTCGAGTGAAGTGATGACTGTTGCAGCGACGATCACTCGGCGAACGAATCAGCAGAGCGAGGGGTTATAGTTCCGTTTTCTGACCCATCTGCTCGCCTCCCTCAGTTGCATGGCGCAGTCAGTTTATCTTGCTCATCCGTAACAGACCAAGGTGATGTATGTGGTTTTACTTCGTCGAGCAAGGAATCAGGCGCTTCCTCCTTGCCTAACACCCAACAGGTGTTTTCTAGCTGCTCTGGAGGTGACGGGACAAGTCCGAAGAGTCGCCCGCTGTTTTTGCATTTGCTACGTTGAAAATGTGGCTGCGTGTAACATTTTGCAACAGCATAATGCTTTAGTAATCTAGCCACAGCAGGTACATAATGTAGCGTACATCCGTTAGACTTTGAAGTTTTGTACTTCGAATATGTAGATAAATTTTGCCGGGGCTCATGCATGGCAATGCATTCATCTCCAACAAGTGAAACTGAATGGTGCTGTGGTGCTTTATTGAAAATAATCAATCGAAAGAGGGGAACACGAGTTGCAGGATGTATTCATTTTTTTCTTCGTAAGGCTTTTGACACAATTGCAGGTTGAGTGAAATTGGTGTCAGATATTTAAAAGCAAACTAGCATGAATATCTCTGACTATGCCGAAGTGCTTCAGTTGACTTTATTAAACATGTTGCTTTGTTCTGCCAATTTAGTTTGTGTACTTTTCTTTTTGTCTCCAGAGAGGCCGTGCCGTGCTGAATTCAGCCTTCATCCGTCACCTTCATTTTTTATCCAAACGTTTTCTTTCTAACGTGTCAGTTTTTGTACAGTTAAGATAGCTTCAAAAGGGCAAGTCACTCTTATCTTTGTTCATTCCATGTTGTAAATACTACAGTATCTACTCAAGGGTGCATTTACAGTATTGTTGATGTTAAGATACATTGACTAGTGGCCACATAGTTATGGGCACCCGTCCTGTAGGATTATTGCTTATTTTATCCTGTGCCTTATTCTATCTACGATATTTCAAAAGATAAAATTGTACTTAAGTTTGTTCATACTTTTTTGTGGGATTAGAGTATGTGCCAAGCCTGCCTTTGCAGCTTTGTTAAGAAAACTTGATGAATTGCCACACAGTTATGGGTATTATGCTTGGAAGATTATTGCTCACTTATTCCTGAGTCGCATTTTGTCTAGTCAAAACTGCTAGGATATCTTCAAAAGAATAGGTTTGTTCAAACTATTTTGTAACGTTACAGTATGCAGTATTTTTTTCTTTATACTGCTAGCTTTACTTTAAGACTAGCAAGCAATGGTGCTAATATCTTTTTTTTTTGTTTACCTTTTCAGTAGTGGAATCTGTCAATGTGATTTTGTTTATTGCTAGGAGTCAGGGTCTTCGTCAACACTAGGGGCCCTTTTATTGCAAATATCGCACAGCTAGCCGCAACGGGACCCTTATCAAAGATAGCGCTCACTACTGATGAATGGAAATGTTTCTGCTATATCGCTGTTCTGGACATGTACATTTTTCTTGAACAGTATGTAAACACATTTTTTGTAGAAAAAAACTGCAGCGTTAATTTGATTCTGGAAATTTGCTTATATGACAGCCTCTGCGTATTTTTTCTTATGATGTGCAATAAATCTTTGCTGTACATATTTTACGTTGTTTAGTCTCAGTGATGAACTCAGGTCTAGGAACTCCCATGCCATAGGAAGCTCACCGAAGCTCACCGTCGTCACGGCTATCATGGATTAACCTGCTGTTGCTTTTCAAATCTGTATTGCTGACCAGATATTGCAAGCACCGAGATGTATTTATTGCATAAGAAACATCGAGAAATCGTAACCATTACCTGGCACCAAGTAGATCTGCATGTAACACAGCAGTTCAAGTGCGGCTGTCTTGGCCACTGGTGTAAAGCATGATTACATATGTAAATTTATTAATTTAATTTATTGCCTTCTGTACCATTGACGGCTCCATTCCGTCACATGGTGTTTCTGTAGACTTGACGGAATCGAGATGCGTATGATTTAGGGATCAGGGTGCATGAAAAAGGAGCCGTGAACACCGCACCATTGCCATTGAAGTGAATGTGACTGAATGTTCGCATACGTTGCAACTTACTCGAAGGTTTCTTGTATATTGTAGAAACTTTGAAGAAGCATTGCAACTATATTATGATAAGAACGCAGTGTCTTAAAGCTGAGGTACTCAAAGCTTGCCTGAATATTTCAGGAACATCCAAGCAGCACAGCGAAAATGTCGCAATTAAGTTACTCAAAGGTTGCCGTAATGATGTTGATAGATTGAAGCAGCATTGCAAGAATGTTGCATCAACGTTGCTATATGCAGCATTTCAGTTGCATGAAGGTTGCCTAAATATTGTAGGAACCTTCTAGCAGCATCGCGAAAATGTTGCATTAACATTGCTACATGTTGCAGTTTACAGGAAGGCTGCCTAAATGTTGTAGAAACTTTCAAGCAGCGTTGCGAAAATGTTTTGTTAACGTTGTAGCAATGTTGGCTTTGAATGTTGCGGGAATGTGACCAAAAGCGGACATTAGCCACGTTGAGGCAATGTTAGAAGGTAATATTGCCGCAACGTTGTGGCAACAATGCGTGCTACTAGGGTCCTTGGCCCTCGCGGTGAGTAATTAGCTTTTTCTTGAGGTTCTCATGGTTTCTTTTTACCCAGAGTGTGTGAAAGGACTACGGAAGGATCTCCAGTAAAGTTGCATTGAATTTTTAGGCGTCATCTGTGTTTAAATTGCGGTTAACAGCTGCTTAAATGGCATGTTCCCGGTCGGGGTCTGTGGGTCGTAAGACCATGCTCTCACTGACACAGCAGCTCCCGACTGAAAAAGAAGTGAAAGAACTCCGGACAGAAGAACAATGCGAATATTTCACATTTCGCGAGTTTATTGACAACAAGCGGCAGCCACACAGGGGTGAGAGTGAGGGCAGCAACAACGAAAAAGATGCCGCATTGGGCCAAAAGGCTCTAGTGACAGGTGGTCGAACGACGGAAAGAATAATAATCTACTAGGCATGGTTGCTAAGTGCAACAAGTTACTGGGCGGGGTCGATTTAATCGGCCGCTTTGTGCCCTACTACAGCATTCTATTGCTGACAAGAAAGTAGGCTGTTCTCACGTTCGCACAGTTTTTGTATATTGCATGTTGTAATGGGTGGACGAATTGTAAGAGCATGCAATCATCTCGAAAACTCTGTCTTGACCTGAACTCAAAGATCAAAACGAACACAGAAACACCCTTTATGCAAGCATCAGCGACTGTGTCCGAGGGACAACGTGAAGGAAGCGAAGGAGAAAAAAAGACCGACTTAGGCGCGAGGTCACTCTGTTACCCCCCCGACAACGCGAGATATGGCATGCCAGAACACCTCCCCGAACATCCTAAGCTGGCATGAAAAGGAAATATAGAAAAACAGAGGGCGAAGATAAACCTCGAGTGATTCCTCAAATCGTAGTGTTTTCTTTTGCCCCCAGAAGAGAAACTGTTTTGTGGACTTCTGTTAAGACCCACAGGCCCCTTGGGGACATACACTTTTTTTTTCATTGTTCATCCGAAACAAATTTTTCACGTTTATTTTAACGCTCGAGAGCAAAATAAAGAAGTTCGAAACAAATTGTTCTTCTTGGGACTGAAGAGGATATGTTGCACCAACTGGCTTAGCATAAAACCACCTTGAAGTAATGCGCCCTTTTTGCCACTCGTAAAAAATAAATGAGTCACACTATGTTCTTCGCAAGCACATCTATTTCGATACATAATCATAATACCTGGAAATTCAGTAGAATTTTCATATGATGAACTTATTACCAGGAATAAAACCTTTTTTTTTTTTTTTGCTTCAGTAAACCACTAATATGATCATTTTGTTGGCGTTGGGCAGGGGATACTGTGCTCGCCATAGCCGTGGGGTTCAAATGACGACGCCTGTCTTTATACTGACGCAACTGAGGCCGCCGAGCGTGAACTCGCACTATTCTCGAGCATTATCTGCGCAGCAAAGCATGGAAAAGTGGCCCCACTTAAGGATCACCACATTTTGTGCGTTATAAGAACATGGTACGGCCATTGGAATGTAATATCATGCGTATCCGATAACAATAACCGCTATGGAAATAACTAAGGCCCACAAGTCAAGTAATATTTAGGGACCATCACGTGCCGGAAAACCAAGGAGCGCGCATGAAACGGAGTGCCCTTCAATGCATTTTCCTTAATTACTTTGGCTTTCGGAATGTGTGCGCAAGTGCTGACAGGTCCCCGGATTCCCGGGACCCGATGCCGGTAAGGCAGCTGGAATTTTTTCGGTCTGTCCATGAGCACTATAGGAGACGGACGCATGGTCCGGGCATCTGCCGGTCTTGTGCAATTTAGGCCATACGGGTAGTCATAGCAACTGCACTGTCCTCTGACCCGCCTTTCACTTTGTGTAACCATATTTTTTTCTCTGCTCGCTTCGCAAGGGCTTGTGGAGTGAAATATAGATGGCCGAAGAGTTCGCCGAAGGCAGATTGTTTAATATCAGACGTGTTCGCTCAATGCTCGGTCCTCATCCATTTTGGTGAACGTGAAGGTTTGTTGCCAACGAATTCTATTCGGACAACATAAAGAATGTTGCTCTTGTGAGCCAACTGAGTTGTTCCACATATATTAACACACTGATTCAGTCGAGTGCGCAGCAATATGACAAGGTGTGTGACTACTTGCTGGAATTCGGCTTGTGGGGATTTTTTGAAATACTGACAGATAAGCTTTGGTATGTCCTATTTTTTTCTTTTTTGTTGCAGTATCTTTCTGGAGGATTCCTAATCACAAAACGGCACATTGCTTGGTCTAGCGCGCCACAGATAATTAATTAAACTCTGTTTACTCCCATCGGTCTGTGTTTTAGTTTGCGAGAGCTACAAGAGCGACAGAGTGACAGGCTGCCGTGTGAACCTACCTCCATCTAGCGTGTGAAAGGGCACAAGGAACTGTGACGCATTCCCGCGCTGCCTGCATGGTCTTTTGCTTGTGGAATGTGCAGCGCGATGTCGTTCCCTTCGTCTTCATGATCGCCATCCGTTGGCAGATACTTTCTTGGGGCTTCCACAAACTCGTGAGCAGCCGCAGTAGAGTAGTGCTAGGGCGGGAAAAGTTCAACGTCCACTATGACATCATGATATAGCTTGGCATGTAGGAGCTCGGCCGCAGTGTTTTTGTGTCCCCTTCAGGTCGCTTTGCACGATGTCAATGTCGCGTGGTCCAGCGTAAACCGCTGTGTCGGGCGCACGAACTTCAACCGTTATATAAATTACCTTCAAAGCTGTATTTGCTGTACAGATTTGGTCGATGATATACGCATGTTCACGAGAATCGGCCTCGCAGGCTACCTCAGCAGCGGAATTTTGTGTCCGTACCCCTTTAAATGCCAAGCATTTGTTAGTGAACCAAAAAACCTTTGACTTTTTTTATCTATCTATCTATCTATCTATCTATCTATCTATCTATCTATCTATCTATCTATCTATCTATCTATCTATCTATCTATCTATCTGTCTGTCTGTCTGTCTGTCTGTCTGTCTGTCTGTCTGTCTGTCTGTTCATCTGTCTAGCCGCCTATGTCCAGGCGCTCTAGTGGTCGTCTCCTTAAGTTCGTACGTGCTGAAATAATCATAACAGGACACGAGGTTATGACGAAGCAGATCGACAGGTCATCGTAAACTGGCTTGTAGCATAGCGCAGAAACACACAGGGACAAAGAATAAGACTGGACGAACACAAGCGCCCTTGTCGACAGGTCATGACGCGAATACCATAAATATCAAGTCACCCCTACCACCAGTGACTTGTGGCACATAGCCACCCACCACAGCCAGCGGTATGGGGGCATGCTGCCGGGATGATTATATCAGCAACAGTGAGAACATACCTTGGGAGCCTTAACGCGACAGCTTTAAAAAACCCCTGTCGCAGAAATCATGTGCCCGCGTCGACAGAGTTCCAGATGAGCGAGACATTATCGTGAAAGCAAAGGAATTTCATGGCTGAGTCGTTTTCTCAGTAGTTTGGGAGTGTATAATTTGACGGTTCATCGAAGCGTTGTTTCCTTTTGTTCGTTTTATTTTACTACGGGTGTGAGTTTCGATACAAAATAATATAATGTTTTTATCTCTCTGCGACAGCAATTCAATGTCTAATCCTCGTTTATTAGCAAGCTGTTGAAAAGAACAACACTGCAGAGTCACTGAGATATTTTTTTTTCGGCAGAGCTCTAGCAGATGAAATTTTAGACAACATATGAGTTCTTATTAAATGCGAAGAATTTTATAGCAAACTGCAGATACTTTGAGTGTTTCTATCTAGCCAGCTACATCTGGACGCTCTCGCGATCACCTCCTTAACTTGGAGTAGACCAAAATTAGTACGGGATGGTAACAGGGTTTAACGAATACGTCTGGCTGGTCATGACATGAACAGCTTGAAGATCTCGTCGCGTAGGTCGTCAAACCCTTTCCTCCAGACACGTGTGGCACATACCCGTATACCCCGGGCCGCGCTATGCGGGTGTGCGCCACAGGGTGATTGACAATTTATATCTACTCAGCAACAGCGAGAACAGACGTTGGTAATTTAAACGCGAGAGCGTTTAGAAAAACTCACATCGGCAGCGTTCACCCGATGAATGCAAACAATAAATATCAGGGTCCCAGCAGGAATCGAACTCAAGCATTCTGCGCGCACTCACGTATTCTACCACACAGCCACGCCAGGTCTCAAATTTGCTTTGCAAAAAGACCCTACGCAGGGGTAATGTTGGTGAAACGTCAATTGTGGTTGCAGTGCCGGCTATATAATTTCATCAACATTACATATGTACTCCTACAATACAGGCGCCAGCTCTGGTTAACGTCAGTTGTGTACTTAAGCGCCATTCACTGAAGTTGGTCTACGTAGCACTAGCCAAGGCTATCATCCTCGCAAACAGAAGCGCTACATATGAGCTTCTTGCTTCTGGTGTTGGAAATATCGATGTTGCTGTTGGCATCGTTACGCAACTGCAAACAACTGGTTATATAAAACATATGCGACTGTTCAACGTATGTCTGTGCGTACAACAATCATACATATCTTTAGAGTCATTTCGTAACGTTTCGCTCAATAAGAACTTCCACCGCAGTCACTTTCCCTGCGCATGCTTCGCATAACATCGATTCCCATGGCACGTGGGATCTGCCAAACTCATTTGATGTATTCGCAATATTGCATTAGATAGAGAAGGAAGTGAAAACAAGGTCTGCAGCAGCCGTCTCGATCTGCTGTGCAGGCTAAGGCGCGGCCGCCGGCATGCTGCGCAGCGGCTCCCTGCTTGTCCTGGTGGCGGGGCTGGCGCTCTGCCTGGACCTTGAGAACCTCCAGAGGTCATCACACTTCCCCGGCTCCGGCGGCGCCTCCCCTCAGCAGGGCCAGCAGCACCACTACGGCGCCTCCAAGCGGACCTCTGTTCCCCGGAGGGACCCCGAGGAGCTCCACGGGCGGTCCCTGGTGGCGCCCTCCAGCGGCCCAGAAGAGAGACTCTACTACCGGCTCCTTTCCAGCCGCATGGCTCGGCTGCTCCCCGCGCTCTTGGGCGAACAGCAGCAGCAGTACGCCGGAGAGGCTCCCGTGGTCGGCGCCTCGTCCTCCTCCTTCGACGACGACAGCCGCGATGCTGGTCGCGCAGCCAGCCGCGTGGCAGATGAGGACGCCGCCGGAGAGGAGCAGGGGGGACGAGCAAGAGGCCGACCAAGTGATGATGTACCTGCCCAAGAGACGCGTGGTGCACTCCACGGCGGGAAAGCTGCAGGAACCGCTCTTCGGTGAGTGCTGAGCTTGCTACCTGCTCATTTATATGAAAGGACAAAAGAAAAAAATCCACGCATCTCCACCAAGTGAATCATGACGAGTGGAAGAACCTGTGGGTATCTTATCGGTGAGTAACCGTACGTTACCCGAGCTTTGACCCATATAATGTAAATTGAAGTGTATATAAAAGCGTAAATTTATTTGTTCGCCTTTTAATGCTATTCTAGTTGCTATCTATGATGCGTATGTTGAAGTAACCGACTAGTATAAAGGGTTTGTGCTTGTAGCGGTTCTATATTGTTTTGTCACAATTTTCATTGATCTTCGTCTATTGTAAACCTTTTTGTTCACATGCACATAAATGTTTCGACTACGGCAACGGTTTTCTATATGCCGTGACAGCGGACAGTGAGAGCCGACGACAAAGCTAGGCCCTAAGGTCCATAATTTCTACGTTGAAGTCATCGACTAGTATAAAAGATTTGTGCTTGTGAGTGTTGTATATTGTTCCGTCACAACTACGATTGTAAAACCTTTTTTTTTTGTGTCTCACATATGTTTCGACAATAGCAACGGCTCTATACCATGACCGCAATAGAAAACAAGGCTAGGTCCTAAGGAGCTTCGCCCCTAAAAAAGCATTCCTATTGGGAGAGGCACATCGACACCGCAAGTCGTAAATTAAACACGCTCCGTGGTGGGCAGTCTGACTACAATGTGACAGCAAATTTCGGCAGTGAGAAAGCTTCATCGTTTTAACGCATTATCGTTAAAGAGCTCGTTTTGCAGATATTCCGGCGTCGGTGTCGGTGTCGACGTCGGCGTCGTTGGTTGTGAGCGAAAAATCGTCATCTTGTCCGTGACCGAAAAATCGAGAAAGAGGCAAATAAAATACACAATAAAAATTTCCCGCTCCTAGTGAGCATCGAACCGAGGCCGTCTGCGTGGCAAGCAGATGTTCTACCACCCAGCCACGCGTCTCCTTGGAAATACAGCAAAAATAACTTTCTCTACTGGGAAATGCAGTGAAAATAACTTTCATCCTTTACGAACACACGCGTCCTGTATATAGGCGTCACAATACAACTTGTAATATCGCAGTGATATTGCCTGGTACAAGCGTATATTGCCATAGGGCGTGAGAACATGTGAATATCACAACGACATCGTGGTTTAAAGCCAACCCCCCATTGCTCAAGGCACACGCGTTACTGCGCGTGCCCCCTTAAGACCACGTAGTGGGTGCATAGCAAGTTCGAAAATATTTCACGCGCATAATTGCTCGTGGTTTAAAGCATGCTGCCCATTAACCAGTATGCACCGTAAGTGATTGAAGTACGTAATAGGGACAGGATATGGCTATCGCGTTCAACTCTTAAAGGCGAAGCTTAAGGGTCCTTTAAGATAGCGTGAATGACCCGCCGTGGTAGATCGGATACCGGTCGTGGCGGCCGCATTTCCGACGAATCCGAAAATGCTTGAGGCCGGTGTGCTTAGAGTTAAGTGCACGTCAAAAAAATCGCGGGAGGTAGAAATTTCCTGAGCCTTACACTAGGACCATCCTCGTATTCATATTGTCACGTGGTCGTGACGTCGACGAAGGCAGCAGACGACGTGTGCAAGATGAAACTGTTTATTTTGGCCGAACTTGTGGCCGAGAAACGGAAAGTTAGTTTACAGCAAGACACACGGTATGCACTGATAGCGGCGTACAGAGCGTCGGCCGTAGATCAACTGACAAGGGGTGAAGCGCGTCGACATTTATACGCGTGTCTTCGAATATTCGAGCCTTATCACTGCTTGTGGCGAAAGCTCTGGAATAAGCTCGCGTGTTCCCGTCTTGCGCGCAATCTTAACACAACGATCTACAATAATCGTGAAGCTTCTAGAAATGAGGCGCGGTTTGCGCTGAGCATTGCTTACAGTCTCTGTGGGCGTAAACCAAATAGAGCAAAAGTATAATACGAAACGCGCGTGACAATGCCCCCCCTCTGAAAAAGCATCGTCCCGATGCTTAAAACATAACACGGGGGGGGGGGGGGGGGGAATTCATGCAACAATAAATAACAATAATAAAGCAAGAAAGTACAATTAGCACAAGCACGAAAGTACAATAATAAAGCAAAAATTACAGTCCTCAGGTTCACTAACGCGCGTAATACGGCTTCAGGCGCACGACATGGACGACTTCAGGTCGCGCACGGCGCCGCTGAGAGTTCGTAATGCCGTCAGGGACAACCTCGTAGTCGAGTGCGCCGAGACGTCGAAGTATTCTGTAGGGTCCGAAGTATCGTCGAAGAAGCTTCTCGCTAAGTCCCCGTCGTCGAACTGGCGTCCAGACCCATACACGGTCATCGGGTTGGTATTCCATGTGGCGTCGTCGAAGGTTGTAGCGACGGCTGTCGGTCTTTTGCTGGCTCTGGATGCGCAGACGGGCGAGTTGTCTGGCTTCTTCGGCGCCCTGAAGGTACACGGTAACGTCGACGTTTTCCTCGTCGGAGACATTGGGCAACATGGCGTCGAGAGTCGTTGCCGGGGTCCTTCCGTAGACCAATCCATACGGCGTCATCTGCGTCGTTTCTTGTACAGCCGTGTTGTATGCAAAGGTTACATACGGAAGGATGGCATCCCACGTCTTGTGCTCGACGTCGACGTACATGGCCAGCATATCGGCGATGGTCTTATTTAGACGCTCGGTGAGGCCATTGGTCTGTGGGTGGTAGGCGGTGGTCCGGCGGTGACTTGTTTGGCTGTACCTCAGGATCGCCTGCGTTAGGTCCGCTGTAAACGCCGTACCGCTGTCGGTAATGAGGACCTCCGGGGCGCCATGACGCAGTACGATGTTCTCGACGAAGAACTTTGCGACCTCGGCGGCACTGCCCTTGGGCAGCGCCCTTGTCTCGGCGTAGCGGGTTAGGTAGTCCGTTGCTACGACGATCCAATTGTTTCCGGAGTTTGAAGTCGGGAACGGCCCCAGTAAGTCCATGCCGATTTGCTGGAACGGTCGGCGAGGTGGCTCGATGGGTTGCAGAAGTCCGGCTGGCCTAGTGGGTGGTGTCTTCCGTCGTTGACAATCTCGACAGGTCTTCACGTAGTGGGTGACGTCGGCAGCGAGGCGAGGCCAGTAGTACTTTTGTTGTATCCTCGCGAGCGTACGGGAAAATCCAAGGTGTCCAGCCGTCGGGTCGTCATGCAGAGCGTCCAGAACTTCGGGACGTAACGCTGAAGGTACTACGAGGAGGGAGTCGGCCCGGAGTGGCGAGAAGTTTTTATTTAGGAGAATGCCGTTCCGCAAAAAAACGACTCCAGTCCTCGTCTGAATACCTTTGGAGCCATGGTGGCCTTGCCCTCGAGGTATTCTATAAGGCCCTTGAGTTCCGGATCAGCTCGCTGTCGTTCGACGAAGTCATCTGCGCTTATGGTTCCCAAGAAGCAGTCATCATTAAGGTCGTCCTGTGGCGGCGGGTCGACGGGGGGCGCGAGACAAGCAGTCAGCGTCAGAGTGCTTTCGTCCGGACTTGTAAACGACGGTAACGTCGAATTCTTGAAGTCTGAGACTCCATCTTGCGAGACGATCCTGAAGGGTCTTTCAAGTTAGCTAGCCAACACAAGGCGTGGTGGTAGCTCACAACTCTGAAGGGCCTACCGTAGAGGTAGGGGCGAAACTTCGACTTAGCCCAGATGATGGCGAGGCACTCTTTTTCTGTTGTTGAAGAGTTGGTCTCTGCCTTAGATAGCGACCGGCTAGCATAACTGATAACCCTTTCCAGTCCGTCCCTCTTCTGCACAAGGACGGCGCCGAGTCCCACGCTGCTTGCGTCGGTGTGCACTTCTGTTTCGCCGTGTTCGTCGAAATGCGCAAGTAAGGGAGGCATTTGCAGGCGTCGTTTTAGTTCTTCAAATGCTTCCTCTTGCGGTGTTTCCCACTTGAACTCGACGTCGGTTCTGGTAAGGTTAGTGAGTGGCTCGGCGATGCGGGCAAAATTTTTGACCAACCGCCTGTAATAGGCGCACAGGCCGAGAAATCGACGGACGGCCTTCTTGTCGGCGGGTGGCGGGAATGTAGCGATGGCGGCTGTCTTTTGAGGATCGGGGCGTACTCCGGACTTGCTGATCACGTGACCCAAGAACAAGAGCTCCTCGTATGCGAAGCGGCACTTTTCAGGCTTCAAAGTGAGGCCGGAGGTCTTGATTGCTTGAAGTACAGCGTCAAGTCGCCGGAGGTGTTCGTCGAAGTTTGAAGCAAACACAATGACGTCGTCCAGGTACACCAGGCAAGTCTGCCACTTCAATCCTGCCAGTACTGTGTCCATAACCCGTTGGAAAGTCGCAGGCGCCGAGCAAAGGCCAAAGGGCATGACCTTGAACTCGAAGAGGCCGTCTGGTGTTATAAATGCGGTCTTTTCTCGGTCTCTCTCGTCGTCGGTTAAGGCTGGCCACTCGGTCGTACGTCTCCAGCCACGTCTCCGGGTCTTCAAAAGATGATCCACGGAAAGTCGGTGGCTCCCTTGGCTGCTGCATCACGACCGTTCCGGGAGTTGGTGCAGTGGCTGTCATAGTTGTCGCAGTAGTTGTCGTGGCCTTGGACTTTCGAGTCTTATCCGGTAGGGGCCCGAACTCTGGAAGTAGCCCTTGTTCGCCTGCGGCTGGCTCGCGGCTCAGCGTTGGCGTCGATGTCCTTTTCACGGAGTGGGCTTGGCTCACGGCTGGAGGGGGGGCGTTCGGTACATGGACCGGGAAGCACCTCCACCAGATGTCATGTGGTCGTGACGTCGACGAAGGCAGCAGACGACGTGTGCAAGATGAAACTGTTTATTTTGGCCGAACTTGTGGCCGAGAAACGGAAAGTTAGTTTACAGCAAGACACACGGTATGCACTGATAGCGGCGTACAGAGCGTCGGCCGTAGATCAACTGACAAGGGGTGAAGCGCGTCGACATTTATACGCGTGTCTTCGAATATTCCAGCCTTATCACTGGTTGTCGCGAAAGCTCTGGAATAAGCTCGCGTGTTCCCGTCTTGCGCGCAATCTTAACACAACGATCTACAATAATCGTGAAGCTTCTAGAAATGAGGCGCGGTTTGCGCTGAGCATTGCTTACAGTCTCTGTGGGCGTAAACCAAATAGAGCAAAAGTATAATACGAAACGCGCGTGGCAATATCGTGGTTTTGGGACATAAAACCCCTACAAAGTATTAACATGGCGTAAACTCCGGCCAGGTGCCGAGTGCTACGCGCGATAAACAGTGGGCATTTAAATTCGCAATCATTCTGGCAGCAGTGAAAACGTCTTCATAACGCCGTTGCTGTACTTGTCAAGCAGCCAAACGTTAACTGCCCTTTCTGCGGGGCAAGCATAGAAATATAAATGCTGCACATTTCTTTTTGCAACAAAATATACTGGGGCAGCAGATACTTTACCGAGCAGCTTCGGGTTGTGACTGTTGATGCGTTTGCACGGCACGAAAGGCACGTAAAATGTGCGCCCGAAACATGCAATTGTACAAGCCACTTCCCCAAGCACACAAATGACAGATTTTAAGGATTATAAGAAACAAGAATGAAAATACACTTCAGTAAAACACTTCTTTGTGCAACCAAACGTACAATTTTCACCGTCGTGTTTCAGCGATCAATGAACATCACCAGTCATCGCATTCACCCTCGTAAACGATGCCAAGCCAGCGGCGACACGCAATTAGGGAATAATATAATACTGCAGATGTTAAATTAGTGCAGATGTTAAACTACGCATCCATTCTGCTCAAATAGGTCTTAACATCGTCTCGCTCGATAACGCCGTAAAATACGAATTATTTATGCCGGATACTTAAAAGCTTATTGGGGAGTCTGAATTTCATGCAAGTTACTTACAGACAGTATTCCATTCCCCTGACGAATGATCTTTGCGCGTGTTCTCTATTGAAATCTTCAATAATTTATTATTATTCTACGTAAATTGTGCGCTATATATGCATAAGTAGTACGCTGAACGTATTTATTTTGTTATATTTTTATACTATTTACAAAATACTCCAGGCCCAATGTAGACACTGGAGGGGCAAAAGTGCGCTTAAGACATCTTGACATCGAGCGCATTGAAATGCGAAGAAATCTCATAATTCTTTCTGCCAAGTACAATATAAATGCCTTTCATTAAGACTTTCAATAGTCATATTGCATTGCACTCATCACTGAGGTAGCGGATTCCACTGGTTAATAGTGCGCGGGGAAAACGAGGACTTGAAAAGGTACAGTCGGTGACAGCCTAAGAATAAATATAGGCTCCGCCCACGGGGCCGCATTGCCCTTATTTTTCATGCTTCCACTGTGTTGCTACTTCACGCTTCGGAAACGATACAACGCGATAAAGATTTGCGATAAAGCGTTGCTGCCACTTCGGTGCACGTCAAACGCTGCAAAGGACAAAATTCAACTAAATCGAATGACGACCGGCTAGGATAATGCTGTGTACGTGTGGATAACAGTTGAATTTTTTATTCGTTCGTCCTAACCATTACGTCATAGCAAAGGGCAGCTCTAGTTGGACGCGCATAACACAAATGGATAGTGGTACAGTTTACTTTTTATTCTCACCTTGTCACTGACTATAGTTCACTTTTCTGCATAAGCACCGTGAACTTCTAAGCCCTTTTCGTGCCGCTGCACCAGTTGCTTTTGTTGCTCTGCGTACAAGATTTCCGCCTGGGAATTTCGTGCTGTTTGAGTTGGTCGGTAAGCATTTTTGGTACCCAGCTTGCACACACTTTGTGAATTTCGAGCTTTCCCGTCACAATCGTGTAAATTGTAGAGCTTTCAACCAAAGGAAATCTATCCGACGTACTACAAACTGCCAGTCATCGATCTAATCGCAATTCTCGCTCCATTTGTGGAACAGTTTCATTGGTATTGGTGCTGAGCCTGCCACTCCGCTCTTCGTCGTGCAAATCGTGCTGCCATTTGTGCAGTATTGGCACCATTTTCTGACCTTACCTTCACTCGCCACTGTAGTTCCCTGAAGTAGGCACCGCTCCCCACGAGTTTGAGAAGTCCTTTTGCCTGCGAATGCCACTTCCCAACTGGCGGGAGCAACGATTCTCGCGCACAGTTTCCTCTCCGTTTCCCGTCGTGCAGGCGACTACAGAACAATAACTTCACCTTGCTAAACAGATGACCCTCCACCAATAAATCTTTATTCTGATGCGTAAATATGTAAATCGCCCTCGTGATATGGCAACGGCGTGACAAAGGGGGTGAGGAGGAGTGAAAGGAGGAGGGAGAGCATCACAAATGAAGTTTGCCGCCATGGACAGGCTGCCCGTGTCGAAAGGCAGCTTGCCCGCCGAAGTCGCGGAAGTGCAGGCGAACGACTGCTGTGCACTTCATACAACTTTCACGCTCACTTCAATGGCATATATTTTTTTTATGCGCTCGAGCAGCATTCATAATCGACTTGGCCTTCTGTTTCTTTACTAAACTCATACCCTGAGAGCAAATTGGTTGTTTTCTGTAGTTTGTTATTGTTTGCAGCGTGTAGAGCTGTGAGTGTTAGGAGTTGATTGCTGCACGATTCTGATTGCCTTGACGTCAAAGCTTGTGCTCCTACATATAATGGATCGCATGAAGTCCCACCAGAGCATTAATTTCTTCGTTTTGTCTTCCCGGTCGGCAGCTGAGATGAACCCATCGGCGTACGGCATCCGCAAACGCGTGGCTCCCTTCAAGCGGCGCCTGCACGTCCAAGTGGCGAGGCAAGATGAAAAGCGCTCCACACGGCGCCAGCTCAAGGACGCGGCGGCGTCTCCCTTCCGCCGGAAGACTCACAAGAAGGCGTTCGGGAAGAAGGCAGCTTCATCGGCCTTCTTCCTGTCGGGACACCAGGGAAAAGCTTCGCCTGTGCCAGTGGTGGTTGGCAATGCCACTGTCCACAAATCGGACGCCAAGACCTCATCAGCTGCACAGGGCAGCGGTGGGAACAAGAAGTACCACATTATGAAACGCAGCAGCTACAGTACAGATGAAAAGGTGAGAGGCGAAGCGAATGCGTTCTGGGGCGCATTACTCGGTGCGGTATATGCGGACCCATGTGAGAACGCGAGACGTATGCCAGTATTCGGTATTTTTTCTTAACTAATCTACCTCAGTATATATAACAAGAAAAAAAAGTTGTACACTATGCGCATCTGGATATTTAAAATCACTTTAAGGTAGAAACAATGTGTACATCCTCTGGCCAACAAGTGCTCCATTTGTTGTGGGCGAAAATTATAAACCATTGTATTTGTGTATATACGGCTTAATGTTGCACTTTCTTTTCCATCAACGGTTGACATAAACAGCCGCATAATTTTGGCACATTCTGGTAGCACTATGTGGCATAATTTTCTATTTCTACCTAAAACATGACTCCACATGAAATAATTCCAAAGTAATATTCATCAGTTGAACAGCAGAGGACACTCTGAATTAAAAAGAGCACTTCGCGCACGACGCTCCTGCTCACTTTATACCATGAGGAAACGCAGTTTATCAATGAGCATGGACGTAGAGTAGAAGTAGTTGGCCATACGCACAAAAAACATATGTTTCCCTCAGTGAATATAGACTTCGTGACACTTCAGCTCTACCATTGGTGGTTTGAGATAGTACAACACAGAGATTGCGCCGAACACATCAATTATGCACATCGCGGCAGGGTTACACATCCATAAAAATTTGCGTTGTCATTACCAGCCATGTTCTATATATTTCTTGACTACAATGCGTCAGAATGTCAGCACTCATGAACCATATTTATAAAAGCAGGGAGGCTTCTACAAGTATTCATTTATTTATTTGAAAACCCTCAAAGCCCACCGGCTGCACTGTAAACCACTTTACAGCCTTGAAGCAGTTTCAAACAAGCAAAACATCATTTTTCCTTACCAGAATTTCCAGAAATTAGGCTGTACGGGTGTTTTACTCTCCAAAATAGCCTTTCAGGAGTAATGTTTAACCAAAACACCCTTTAAGAGCTCAGGGTGTTATAGGTTGTCGAAACACCTGTGGCCCATACGACAGGGTCGCAGATGCTAACTGGGACTGGCTTATGAAAAAGTCGTTCTATATTAGGCGAGTTCAGGCCAAGAGATCTGATCCTTTCAGGGCTATCTGCAAACATACCATAAATTTCCGCCAATTCTGTTAATGTGTAATGTTTATTTATACAGAACAGAAATATCCCCACTGGCCCAAAACAGCGTCTTAAGATAATATGGCTTTATACACCAGGTGGTCGGTGTAAGCGTCCATGGGGCATTCTACAATGTGGTATCTTCTGTGTGTGCTTGGGCGCGTACGTGCACCTTCAATCAATCGAGTAATCAATCAATCAATGGAACTTCATTTTCATGAACAGAAAACCGAGCACACAACGATCATTTGGATCGATAGTCTTAAGTAGCTAGTGGCCGGTTTGATACAATCTGCAATGAAGAATGCACACGACAGCTTAGAGAAAGAAAACGAAAAACCATCAAATAAAAAAAATTCGGCAGATCTCAAGTACCATGGGAGTTGATGTCATGCGGAGCATGCGAAGGGAAGGTGACTGTGGCGAAACTTTTTTGTTGAGCGAAACGTTGGGAAATTAAGCTAAACATATGTACAAATGTTACACGCACAGACACGTATGTTGTACAGTGGCATATATTTTATATAACCAGTAGTTCACAGTTGCGTAACGATGCCAAGAGCAACATGGGTATTACCAACACCAGGAACAACACATTGCGCCTGCATAGGGCCCTTTTAACGCGATAGAGTTAAAGAGGTCATTTCGCAGAAATTCCGGCGTCGGCGTCGGCGTCATTGGTTGTGAGCGAAAAATCATCATCCAGTGAGGGTCGAACAGAGACCGTCTGCGTGGCAAGCAGGTGTTCTACCATACAGCTATACGTCTGCTTGGAAATGCAGCAAAATAATTTCCTCTACTGGGAAATGCAGTGAAAATAACTTTCATCCTTTACGAACACACGCGTCCTGTATATAGGCGTCACAATACAACTTGTAATATCGCAGTGATATTGCCTGGTACAAGCGTATATTGCCATAGGGCGTGAGAACATGTGAATATCACAACGACATCGTGGTTTAAAGCCAACCCCCCATTGCTCAAGGCACACGCGTTACTGCGCGTGCCCCCTTAAGACCACGTAGTGGGTGCATAGCAAGTTCGAAAATATTTCACGCGCATAATTGCTCGTGGTTTAAAGCATGCTGCCCATTAACCAGTATGCACCGTAAGTGATTGAAGTACATAATAGGGACAGGATATGGCTATCGCGTTCAACTCTTAAAGGCGAAGCTTAAGGGCCCTTTAAGATAGCGTGAATGACCCGCCGTGGTAGATCGGATACCCGTCGTGGCGGCCGCATTTCCGACGAATCCGAAAATGCTTGAGGCCAGTGTGCTTAGAGTTAAGTGCACGTCAAAAAAATCGCGGGAGGTAAAAATTTCCTGAGCCTTGCACTAGGACCATCCTCGTATTCATATCGTGGCTTTGGGACATAAAACCCCTACAAAGTATTAACATGGCGTAAACTCCGGCCAGGTGCAGAGTGCTACGCGCGATAAACAGTGGGCATTTAAATTCGCAATCATTCTGGCAGCAGTGAAAACGTCTTCATAACGCCGTTGCTGCACTTGTCAAGCAGCCAAACGTTAACTGCCCTTTCTGCGGGGCAAGCACAGAAATACAAATGCTGCACATTTCTTTTCGCAACAAAATATACTGGGGCAGCAGATACTTTACCGAGCAGCTTCGGGTTGCGACTGTCGATGCGTTTGCACGGCACGAAAGGCGCGTAAAATGTGCGCCCGAAACATGCAATCGTACAAGCCACTTCCTCAAGCACACAAATGACAGATTTTAAGATTATAAGAAACAAGAATGAAAATACACTTCAGTAAAACACTTCTTTGTGCAACCAAACGTACAATTTTCACCGTCGTGTTTCAGCGATCAATGAACATCACCAGTCATCGCATTCACCCTCGTAAACGATGCCAAGCCAGCGGCGACACGCAATTAGGGAATAATATAATACTGCAGATATTAAATTACTGCAGATGTTAAACTACGCATTCATTCTGCTCAAATAGGTCTTAACATCGTCTCGCTCGATAACGCCGTAAAATACGAATTATTTATGCCGGATACATAAAAGCTTATTGGGGTGTCTGAATTTCATGCAAGTTACTTACAGACAGTATTCCATTCCCCTGACGAATGATCTTTGCGCGTGTTCTCTATTGAAATCTTCAATAATTTATTATTATTCTACGTAAAGTGTGCGCTATATATTGTCACGTGGTCGTGACGTCGACGAAAGCAACAGTCAGCGTTAAAAGAAAGGAACTCTTTATTAGGCCGAACTTGTGGCCAAGAAACTGAAAGTCAGGCTACAGCAATGCACACTGGCCCTGAAAGCGGCGAACAGAGCGTCGGCCGTCGATAATCTGAACATCGTTGGAGCGCGCCGGCTTTTATGCATCACGCGTCGAACATTCTAGCCTTATCACTGGTCATCGCGCACGCTCTGGAATAATCTCGAGTGGTCGCGTCTTGCGCGTAATCTTAACAAAACGATCTACAATAATTGCGAAGGTTGTAGAACAATAAGGCGCGGTTTGAGTTTAGCTTTGCTGACGGTCTTTGTGGGCGAAAACCGAATACAACAAAAGTGACAATAAGAATAGCGCGTGGCAATATGCATAAGTAGTACGCTGAACGTATTTATTTTATTATATTTTTATACTATTTACAAAATACTCCAGGCCCAATGTAGACACTGGAGGGGCAAAAGTGCGCGTAAGACATCTTGACATCGAGCGCAATGAAATGCGAAGAAATCTCATAATTCTTGCTGCCAAGTACAATATAAATGCCTTTCATTAAGACTTTCAATAGTCATATTGCATTGCACTCATCACTGAGGTAGCGGATTCCACTGGTTAATTGTGCGCGGGGAAAACGAGGACTTGAAAAGGTTAATTGTGGTGGTGTACGCTGTTATCGATTCTGGTGCAGGTGCCTTGCATTTCGTGATGAAAGTGGTGTTGCGTAAGGTTTCAGATTAAGTAACCTTTTCCGTTGTTTAAATAGACAAGAAATATCATCCCGTCAATTTTTTTTTTGTAAATGTAATCATTTTATTCCACAAAGATTGATCAGTTGAGTCGGAGAGCCAATTTGACGATATTTAGAATTAAAAAAATACAGGCAGCTTCACACTAGTGGTGACAAGCCAGAAGGAAGCGCGGAGCCTTCTTGGTTTCTCTTCGGGTTTCTTTTCCCCGCTTTTTGTATATTCTACTTTGTCTCTGTGTTTATTCTTTTTCCAAAGCAGTTCCGATACCTGGCGTGGCTCTGTGGTGGAATACTTGATTGCCACGCAGAATGCTTGGGTTCGATTCTTGCCTGGACCATAACATTTATTCTTTGCATTCATCGGGTCAACGCTGCCGATGTCGGTTTTCCTTAACGCTCTGGCATTTAAATTACCAATGTCTCTTCTCTCCGTTCCTCGGCTGATATAAACTGTGAAACACCTGTGGCACATACGCGCATACCGCCGCCCGAGGTATACGGGCATGTTCCACACGCGTCTGGAGGAAAGGGTTGGACGTCGTACGCGACAGGATTTTGACAGTATTTATGTCATGACTAGACAGTCATAATCGCCAAACTCTCTTACCCTCCCAAACTAATTTTGTTCTACCCCAAGTTAAGGAGGTGATCACGAGCGCACCCAGACGATGGCGGCTGGATAGATAGATAGATAGATAGATAGATAGATAGATAGATAGATAGATAGATAGATAGATAGATAGATAGATAGATAGATAGATAGATAGATAGATAGATAGATAGATAGATAGATAGATAGATAGATAGATAGATAGATAGATAGATAGATAGATAGATAGATAGAAACGCTGAAAGCACCTGCAGTACGCAAAGAAAGGCTTCGCATTTGATACATACATATGCACTTATCCATTTGCTCACGTAATACATACGTGCTTACTAGCTTCTAACTTATAACTTGCTACATATAAGAATTCATTAAAAAACAACACAACGAACATCGAATTCAACATAGTGTCACTCGCTGGGGGCTGTAGGGGCTGAACAGAGGGACAGCAAGACACGAACGTCAGTCGCGATCGAAGGGCTATCACACCTCGACTTTGTCGTCTTCGCCCTTTTCCGGCTGTCCACGGCTTGCTGGCTCACAACACCAGGTGGCAATATAAACAAATTTGCATGTCTTGAATTGATAGAAAAAATTACTTGCATGCTAGGTTAAAATTATGAGCAATTTTAATTTCAAGGGGACCTTGTTTCATATTTTAGTTACATTAAATTCTATTAGTCTTTCGTTACTTTTGGGCACATTAAAATTTCCGCCCGAAGCATGTCGCATATTACGTATAGGAATGGAAAAAAAGACCAACAGGCAAAGGCGAGATTTTATCAGTTACGTTTTACAGAAACAGAAATTTTGTAGTCGCTAAACATCGGAACTGAAAGAACGCGGTGCGATTTGAAAATATTACCTCCCGTATCATGACTGGCTTATGATACTCAATATTCGCGTTTGAATTCCTTCAAGAGTTTTTTAGTTAACTCCTGTACGCCACACCTCATGTTTTTAGGCAGTAAGTTGCGTGAAAGGGACACAATGAAAAGTACAGTGTACGAAGTATTGCTTGTGGAAAATATTGGCGAACTTTCTTAGGGTTAAAGTGGTTGCTTGGGCGTGTTGGTACGACATATTGAAGGGAAACAGCGCGAAAGACGAAAGACGAGGCAGAGAAAGACCCGTACAACAGCGCTGACTTACACGAAAAGTTTATTCGTCAAATCACGCATTATACACCTGCACAGTTGAAAACGAAAAAAACAAACAAAACATGACAAGTCGAACAATACTGAATTATCAGCATCATCACCGAAAAGCATGCTCATTGCGCGTGCAGTCATTCTGATGAAAAAAAAAGTCACAGTTTCACCGCAAGGGTGAAGCAATGATTGCGATACCAACAAATTCTAATGTTATTCGAAGTGAGACTGGCAACTAACTCTTTTGGATCCGACCTCACGCAACTCTACTAAATGCTGGTGTAAGAGCAACGGACACTCCGGGGACACTGTCCGCACAATCTCCTCACGTTTCGAGCGGAGCACGTAGGAGAAGCCGCCCGCTGTCGGATGCTGAGATTGGGAGATAACGCGTGCGCCAGCGACGACCGCGCTCGTAAAACCAAAGGTCGCAGTGGCTGCATGTGGGGACCCCCCCCCCCCCCCGTCATGTCTTTCCGTGCTTGTTAAAGACTCATGGGGCGTTTCCTATCTTCTTGAGCATTCCCAGGCTGGTCGAACAGGCGGGGGGGATCTTATCGCATACGCCTCGGAGCGACGGAAATGGGCCGGCTCGTTTGATGTCCGCTTCAGCCGTGTTTGTCGCCCCCCACTCCCGCGCTGTTACCCGAGGGTAGAACGTACGATGCGCTGGGAAATCTATCAATTGGGACTTTATTCACGAAATGACGGCGACAGCAATGGCGACGGCGACGACAACGGCAACGGCAAAAACCCGTCGAGACTGTCCATATAATTGTTATCGGAGTAACAACCACCTTTGCTGGCAAGGCAACTGAAGGCCTGCTCACGACCTAGCTATTTCCAGGGCCTCCAGTATTGCACGTGTATATTGTAGGCGTGTGCGAATAGTGAAATTTCATCTCGAATCGAATTCAAATCGAATAGTGCCGAATAGTGTCCAAAAATGTCGAATATCGAATCGAATATCGAATACCAAAGATTTTCTTCAAAATTGAAACAAAGAAATGCAACTGCTCATGTCCACGAGCACATAACGCGGTGGGTCACTGTCATCGAAAGACTACAAATTGTCATGCCCAAACACAAGCTATTCCACACGACCTTGCTTCAAATTTTCTCGCCGTGGTGCTACGGTGTTTCCTGCTGTTGAAAGCATGCGCTCACTGGGCGCCTCAGTAGCAGGTATGGGAAGATATCGCAAAGCAATTTCGGCGATACCTGGATAAAGTGCAGCTCCGTGCGCTTTCCACTTTTTCGAAGGATCATCCACCTTGGGGTCAGGAGCTCATTGAAATGTTTTTGAAACTCTTGACTGTAAGGTTTGAGCTGAGTGCTGATTATTTTTTTTACGCTAGCAGTTCGACACGCTCCCAGACTGTTCTCTGACCGTTTTTGCAGGAGCCATGACCAGCGCAAATGACATAGTCTCCTGTAATATAAACATGCGCTCACTTTTGAACCAGTTTATCGATGAAAGTTTTATCGAAAGCCCTTCTGTAACGACGTTAGCGTTAGATTTACCCACTGCACCTTAACCAAGTTACACCATTAGCCTATGTCATGCTTTAGATATTCGTCCATTCGAATTATTCGAAACTTCGAATGCTAGCTATTCGAAAGTCGAATGGAATTATTTGATTAAGTAATATTCGATTCGAATTCGAAACTCGAATATTCGCACACCCCTAGTATATTGTAATCAGTGCTGTTGTATGCGTCTTTCTCTGCCTGGTCTTTCGTCTTTCGCGCTGTTTCCCTTCAATATCTCTTAGGGCATAGCAGCCATAAACTACCTTTGCGCATGCGCTCTCTAATTGCTCATGCCTGTGTAAACGTCATCGAAAATGACCCCTAAGTATTTAAAAGAAGCAACTTGTTGAATAGGGGCGTTGTTTATTGACAGGTTAAGAAATTTAGTACCAATGTGTTTCTTGCGACAGTGAAACACGTATTTCGTTTTCATTCTTGGGAAACCATTCCGAAATGTTCGGAAGATCAGTCATCACGTTATTTTGTGGCGCTGCTAGGGAGTGTCCTGTGAAAACTAAAGCAGTTTCTTCGGCGTACAGTAACGCCCTTGACTTTTGTAAGGATCCTGAGGTATCATTTCTATAAAGAAAGAACAATATATGGCCTAAAACTGAGCCCTGTGGCACCCCGCAGTTAATGTAAGTGTAGAATCAATTGATGTGACCAATGAGTAGCTTTTCTTTGCGTGCCGATAAATAACTGGAAAAGAAATCAAGTGAGTTAGCTGTGATTCCATAGGAATCCAGTTTTTCCAGTAAAATTGAATGACTAACAGCATCATATGCCTGTCTAGTGTCTCAAAATGCTACTATTACTGTTATTAGGTTTTCACGTAGATCGGAATTAATATATTGTGTTAGCATCGGAACAGCGGCTGAAGTGGTACTAGTGCAGCTAGGCCATGTTGCCGGGGACAATGTACATTCTGATTGCACAAGTGCTTTAGGTGGGACGTAAGTGATTTTTTCAAGTGTTGTGTTAATAAAACTCAGGACAGATGTTGGTCTGTAGCTGTCCTGAAGTTTCCAGTCACCAGGTTTGTATACTGATATTACTTTGGCAGTATTAAGAATATTAGGATATGTTTTAGAAGAAAATGGATGGTTAAAGATGTGGCAAACTCACCACACAATAGATCAACATTATCGTCTAAAATGATTCATGATTGTTCTGTAGCAACGTGTTAATAACTTGCCTGATGTCATCCACAGTTACGCAGCGTAGATAGCAACGGTAGAGGGTGCATTTAGGTTCGGTATATGAGCAGGGAACTTGCTCCCAAGGCCAATATTAGTAAAGTAATTGTAAAAGTTGTCAGCCGCTTAGCATGTTCCGGTATCAGGTATAATACGTTCTTTGCTATCCATGCCAGTGACATTTTTAAGAGTTTTATTCTTACCTTCACTGTTTCGTCATCTGCAATTGCATGTTCTCTGACTGGTAGACTTCATTTTTCGCACTTTTTTCAGAGGTGGGGGGTGCTTAGTCTATGAGCACCACCACATGGTAAGGGTGTTAAGCCATTGGCACACCCCATGGTATCAGTGTTTTCGTCCAT
This sequence comes from Rhipicephalus appendiculatus, assembly GCA_030522465.1. Classification (NCBI taxonomy): domain Eukaryota; kingdom Metazoa; phylum Arthropoda; class Arachnida; order Ixodida; family Ixodidae; genus Rhipicephalus; species Rhipicephalus appendiculatus. Next base: position 761,375 of record JALIZH010019914.1, read on the forward strand.
GAAAACACCTTTTTCCTAAGGTGTAAGGATGTTAGCTGTAGCCAAGGTAAAGGCCCCTTAAGGGTGTAAACTGGTTAGAAATGTGTTAGAGAAGGGGTCAGATACATTTTCAGAAAAAAGAAAAAAAATGTCTAACAATCAAAACAAAAAACAAATGTGTGTCTGTGCGTGTTTTCTTCGCTGTCCGCGTTGAGTCGCACCGTACAAGTTTAGCAAGAAAGTCAAATACGTTGAACTACATTTTGCCGCATGTTGTGTAATCACAGTTTAATTTTATTAGTCTAAGATATATGCACCATAATTAGTGGGACACAGCTAAAGTACAACAAAGAAAAATGAGACATGATAACTGAATAGATCTCATTACGGAAGGGAACAGTGATAGCATTCGCTTGAAAACTTGCTATGCTTTATCGCGGCAAAGGAGGCAGGAACGTGACTTTAGCCTTTGATAGTCCTTGAAAAAAAAATCACAGCATATCCACGAGGTGAATGATGGTGAGGTGGGCGAAGCTTGAGAGGTTATGGTTGATGCCGTTAACACTCCGAGAAGTTCGCCCGATAAAATCATCATGCAAACACGTGAGGTGCGGTGAAGAAAACTTTTATTGAGATTTCAAGTTACCTTTATATATTACGCACTTGTGGTCAGAGAAGTGCACAGCTAGCGGCGCCAACGTGCACTCCGAGCAGCGAGAGCAGTGGACCCCGAAAGGCGAGCCCGAGAAGCGGCGGCCCTCCGCGCCCGCTGCTTCGCTTCGTCCATGCCCCACCAACGATTCGACACGTACGGCGACGATCCAGGAGACTGAGAGAGGCACTCGATCGCCGCGCACTCAGGCAAAGCGCGCGCAGCAGCCAATCGGAGAGTAGCGGCAATTCGGAGAGTAGCGGCAGAGTAACGCCATCTAGGAAATGGACGAGAAATGGTCATCTCTTATCATGGCCTCCGAGATGGCAGGCGATACTGGGGGTTACGCGTTACGCCTGACAAGGTTAGACTAAGAGGAGCTTCGCCCCTAAAAATCACAGCATATCCACGGAGTGAATGATGATGAGTGGGCGAAGCTCCGGAGGTTCATCGGTAAACCGTGAATCTTCCGTGATATTCGCCCGGTACATCATCAAAGACGTGACAAACACTCTGTATATATACAAGAAATTTATATTTTGTTAGTGAACCGTGATTTTCTGTTTTGTTTTCGTTTCTTCGTTGGTCGTGGTTACCGTTTACATAAGCCGTGGCTTCCGTTCCCCCTTCATTATAACGGCTTTATGGTCGGTGGAATGGAGGGAGAGCGGCTCCTGGATGGGTCGTAGTGGAAAGTTTGCTTAGACGAGATCGATGCAGATTCCTCGGATGGTAGTTGGTTGCGTGTGGTCAAACGATATGCATGTGAGACCATATCGCGATGCCATGTCTTGTATGGCATCGCGATCGTCATCGTCATCAGCGTCATCATCGTCATCGATGAAGCATAGTGGGTATATTCCATGTGCTGTGCCGTGATGGCAGCGTCATCGTCATCGCACAGGGGTGGCTACAACAACGACGCGGGACAAGCCTTCGCCCTAAGGAGCTTCGCCGCTAAAGAAAGAATATAAGAAAACAATCATTGCGGCAACAAGGGCTGCTTCATTAGGATAGTGAACGCAGACTATAGAAGGAATAGTTATGAAACCGACAAGGGCACGAATTTGCCGTCGTTTTGTCAGACCTAAAAGGCAGACAGCGCGCAAAAGAAACGAACACAAAAAGAGAGGGGACACACACAACGCTTCACTCATAACTAAAAGTTTTTTAGAAAGAAACATGAACTTAAAAGCGAGAAACCGTGCATGAGAAGTGAAGTCAGGATAAAAAATGATTAAGTAATACGCTCATCAATAAGATAAAACTCTTTTTTGTGCAACGTCCCTGAGGTTTGGCTAACAGAGGATACAGGTGACTTGCCGGTGTGAAAGGCTCCTGACACTTCCCGTGCGAATCGGTCGAAGTGCCTAAGCAGTACAATGGTGTATGAAAAAGCGGGCCGCACGTGGCGCAGTGAGATGCCAAATGGGACGGCCCGTCGTTCTGCAAAGAGAGGTAGTGTTCACGTTTGACACTGCGAAAATTGTTAAGATGTTTCCATATTTATTCCTTATGATCACGGATAAATCAAAAAGTAAGGATGTCTGGAGCCATCCGACTTGTCACTTGCTATATTGTCGTTCCTGTTCAGCGTGAGCCGCTAAGAAAAACGGTATCTGAAACATAATGGGAGAAAACGGGATAGCAATAGATTGCAAAGCGCTCCAAAATAAGAATTTACATAGGCACAATGAAGCCTTACAATAAGAGAACAAATGCAAAGAGACATTGCCACGAACAATGTAATTTACAATATTGTGTAAAACACAACTTGCAAACGCCATCTTTTGCAACATGGTACGGTTTGGTAACCGTGCATGGTATGGTCACCATGCACGGTTTCTCGCTTTTAAGTTCATGTTTCTTTATAAAAAAACTTTTAGTTATGAGTGAAGCGTTGTGTGTGTCCCTCTCTTTTTGTGTTCGTTTCTTTTGTGCGCTGTCTGCCTTTTAGGTCTGACAAAACGACGGCAAATTCGTGCCCTTGTCGGTTTCATAACTCTTCCTTCTATAGCCTGCGTTCACTATCCTAATGAAGCAGCCCTTGTTGCCACAATGATTGTTTTCTTATATTCTTTCTTATACAAAACTAATGAAACCGACGAAGAGTTAAGGCAAGCAAAGCATATGGGACATTATTCGACATTTCTTAACTGTAGTGCAATCATTCTTGCTAAAAAAAACTGCAATGGTTTGGTAACGAACTTGCAGCGCAAGACTACGTGAGCCTCTTTTAAACGACAGACGAAATTGGCATAAGCTCCTTTGCGTGGATGTCACTCACCCCTTTTCCTCAGTAATCTTGCCCAAGCAAAGGGCGTGTAGGATCGAGTGCATCGTTGACCGGCAAACGGCGCTGATGACTTTCCTATCACGAGTGGTGAGGTGCCAGGCCTTCGTTTCAAGGATTGTGACTGTCACATGGAGTGAAGATGCGGGAAAAGCTATCCAGAATTCTGTGAATAACCAACACACGCAGACTGATTATTTTTATTTTAAACCACCCTTGGTGTACACACCGTAGCCGGACGCACATATGCCACGAGTGTTTTAAATATGATTTTAACGAAAGCGAATTTTCACGTAAACGAAGCCAGGAACATAGTGTTGCAATAGGCACAGGCTATACACGGATGAAAGCACTTGTTTTCGAAAAAAAGCCTGTAAAAACTTGCTCCCGAAATAAGCCCATCTTTGCGCCGGCACATTACGGCACCGAAGCGCAACCTTCGGCAGTCTGAGTGCTTATTGACCTCGTGTTTTACAAATGTAATCCATACTAAAACGCCGATCAGCATGAGCGAGTGTGAGCGCCTGAACGATACCCAGCGCGCGGAACGCCGTCTACGTTGAAATCGCACATGTCGTATGTGCCATAATTGCCGTACGTAGCTCCCACAGAGCCACGTACACTCTGTTCTATTATGACGCTGATGAGTTCATACCAACTGGTTCAGTTGTCTGCTTTGTCGAGACGCCTTAACGGCTTCGTCGTCGAATCGCTCCCTTTCAGCGCTCGTTAGTGCAATGGAGCAGTGCTTCACTTCACCGCTTAGAGACGGCAGCACCGCTCCGCCCCGCTTACTAATAGCACCGTGCGAGAGAGACTGCATGAGAGATATAAGGCGCGTTTGTGGTGCATGTGTACCGGTAACTTAGTGGCTAGAGTGCCGGACAACTAACGGCGTGGTCCGTGAGGTCGCGGGTTCGGTTCCCGGCGACGGAACATTTTTTTTCGTCATCCGTTAGTGCACATTTTACCGAGATGATAACTGTGACGGAACTACGCCAGTGAAGTTTTTCTGGACACCTACATAAAACACTTTCGCGTTTAAAACGAGCGTGACGGTCTCCATTAATTAATAGACATTTTTAGCTGGCCTTTCGCTACGGCCCCGCGGGTGCACATTTCCATTGGGAATGGCTCGCATCGTACTTCTGCAGTGATGCTGCAGGCCCGCAACTAAGGGTGTATAATTAGTCCGAACAGGAGCACTATCCTCACCTTTAACAGGTGCACGTCGTCCTTCTCTGCAGCTCGATGAATATGGCCCCCCTCCGAGCGTCGCTTGCAGCACGGAGCCCCCCAAATACAATAGGACGCGCTCCTATTGACGCGCTCCGCAACCGAAGATGCGCTCGTTTTCTCCAACGCAAAACTACAGACATACAACGGACTCCAAAGACAGGGGGGACAGAGAGCAGGCACCGTCATGCCGACAGTGAGCCACGCCGCCACGGCGTACAGCGTGTTCTAAACGCGCCGAACGCCAGCCACGTGATATATATGACCTATACGGCGCTGTTTCCAACCAGCAAGCCCATAGAAACGCCCTGTACGACAGTCAGTTTGGCTTTGGCAGAAAACGCAACCCTCACTGTCTATGCTACCTTCAAAAACAGGTCAATTGAATAACCGAAGAAACTCAAGGTGCCGTGACCCTCTGCTGAGTTAGTTTTTTTTTTCTTGAGCGAACTGTCCGCAGTCAAATCGTGTATACACAACTAAAAGAGCCAGGGTAGGAGCCAGTTGGTTTATTTATTTATTTATTTATTTACCCTCAGGGCCTTTCGGCATTAAAGAGGGGAGTGGGTTACAGGGGAAACAAACGAAAAGCAGCGATGAATAACAAAGGTAATATAGTATATGATTAGTACAAAGTTTGCTAGTCATACAATTTTAGCTGAGTATGACAAATATCGCATACAACGAGAACATAAAATAAACATAAAATGCGGGAATTTTTGCTTATACAATATTAGCGGGGTATGTGAAATAAAGTGATGGAAAAATACTGCAGGTTCGTTTACATAGCACGCCATAAAATTCGAAAGGTGACATTAGTTCATACAAGTGTTTGTTACTGTACAATGTTCTCTAATGCTTTACGAAAGTTCTGGTTGTTAACAATGCACACAATATCAGCCGGAAGGTCGTTCCAATCACGTGACGTACGAGGTATGAATGATTTTGAAAAACATGTGGTGTTACACGCACAAATTCTAACTTTGTGCTGATGATCAATGCGGTGAGATAAGTAATATGGTCGTGACATGAATTCCGGATGTAAAGAGGGATGGTGATACAGTTTATGAAAAAATGATAAACGAAAAATTTTACGGCGTGAAGCTAGTGATTCCAGATGCAGATGTGATTTCATTAAAGATGCGCTCGATGTTCGGTTGTAGTCCCATAGAATAAATCGACAAGAGTTATTTTGGATTAGTTCAATGGATTGAGTAAGGTTGTCGTGATAGGGGTCCCATATAGTTGAAGCGTACTCTAGTTTTGGCCTTATCAATGTTTTATAAAGTAGTAACTTCAATGATGATGGAACGCGAGAAAAGTTACGGCGCAAATAACCCAACAAACGGTTGGCTTGATTAGTTATGTATTCAATATGTTTGTTCCATGTTAAGTTAGATGTTATATGCACACCCAAGTATTTATATGAATTTGTAGTTTCTAATGAAATGTTATTCAGATGGTATACGGGAAGGAGGCTATTAGATCTAGATATTCTCATAAATTTACATTTGTTAATGTTAAGCTCCATTCGCCACCGATGACACCAGTTGCAAACGTTATTGAGATCGGACTGAAGAGTAGTTATGTCTTGCGGGGAAGTTATTTCTCTGAAAATTACACAATCGTCCGCAAACAAATGTATATTAGAGGTAACTATTGAAGTTAGGTCATTAATATAGATAAGGAATAAAAGAGGCCCCAAGACCGAGCCTTGTGGCACTCCGGACTGAACGATACTACGCGGTGAGTCGTGATCGTTAGCTGTTACGAACTGGGAACGATTAACAAGGAACGACTCAATCCATTTGAGAATGTTGTGATCAAGGTTGAGTATGCTTAGTTTATGAAGTAAAAGTTTATGGCTTACTTTATCAAATGCTTTTGAAAAGTCTAAAAATATGCAATCAGCAAGGGATGAGTGGTCAAGTATCTGGTGTAGTTTATAGGTGAAAGACAATAACTGAGGCTCACAAGACAAGGTTTTGCGAAATCCGTGTTGTGAAGCAGTAAAAAATGAGTTTGATTCAAGAAAATTCATCAGGTTAGTAAAAATAATATGTTCGAGCAATTTACAGCAGGTACTAGTTAATGATATGGGACGATAATTTGTAGGTGAGGTTTTGCTTCCAGATTTATGTAAAGGAATAACTTTTCCTGTTTTCCATGCAAGTGGAAGAGCAGATGTGTCGAGTGATTGTTGGAAAATTTTAGTTAATACAATAGAGCTATACAAGGAGGTGTTTTTAATGAATTTGGCACTGATGTTATCACATCCAGGAGAAGAATGCATCTTTAATGAATCTATTAGGCGAAATACACCACTAACTTCGATAATTATGGGAGGCATCGGCAAATAGTTATAACTTTTCAATGCAGGCAGAGTAATATCGGTAGTTCGCGAGAAGTCCTTTACGAATACATCGTTCAGAAGAGCTGCGCAATGGTTTTCTGAAACAGGGTCACCGGAAGAATCGTTAAGGATGATAGAATTATCAGGAAGGGGATGAATGGCGCGCCAGAATTTTTTGACGTTGGTTATTAACATAGATGGTAATGTCGTAGACAAAAATGTTTCTTTAGCGTGTTTGACAGCGGCTACATAGGCGTTCGATGCGAGTGTGTATAGTTCCCAACGAGAGTCAGAGGGCGTTTGTTTCGCCGAACGGTACAAACGTTTTTTTTTTTTGTTGGACAACCTGTTTTAAACTATTGTTATACCAGGGCACACGTTGATTACATATTATGGCACGGGTTGGAATGTGTTTGTTAGTTAGACGCTCTACCTCAGCCGCGAACATATCCCAGTTTGACTGCACAGTACGGTTATCGAAGTTCTTAAGAAATTCATTCACAAAGTCGCACAATTCTTTATTTATTTCTTCAAAATTGGCCTTTTTAGAATCTCTGATAATTTTTTTTCCTTTTCGGAAGTTTTTGAAAAGGAACATTAAGGGGAAATGTAATTATCACATGATCACTAATACCTGGTAAGTAATGAATTTCCCATGCATATTCAGGACAGTTCGTTAGGATCAAATCGAGAGTGTTAGAAGTATGTGGTGTAATTCTTGTGGCATGCGTTACCATTTGGCACAGGGAAAAAGTAGAGAAAAAACCCAAAAATTCTTGTGAATCAGAAGATGATAAGATAGGTTGGCCATCTTTCCATGTTATGTTAGGAAAATTGAAGTCGCCTAGCAGAAAAAGGGGCGTAGAATGGAACTTTGAAGTAATGGTAGAAACTACATCATGTAAATCGGAAATAAATGAGGGTGGAGATGAAGGTGGACGATAGCAAACACCTAAGATTATTTTTTGGTCGTTGAGCGTTACTGTGGCCCAAACTGTTTCCAAGTTGGAACTGATGTGAATGCATGATGATGGGATATTTTTTGAAATAGCAAGAAGTACACCGCCTCCACGACGCTCTTTCCGATCGCAGCGATATACCAAATACCGTTTGCTACTATCGAAAAGTTCCGAGTCAAGTACGTCGTCTGAGAGCCACGTTTCCGTAAGAGCTATTATATCGGCTGAGCAAGTATCTACTGTGGATGCTAAAGAGTCACGATTTTTAAGAATACTTCTGATGTTAGTATAAAGAACGTTGGCTTCACTTTTTTCATTAAGGCCACTACCCCTCACGCATCCCTATGTAGTAACGTGTTCCGGAGCAGCCGGTTTGATGTTAGAGCGTCTGCTACGGTCGTGTACTTCCTGAACACAGTCAGAGGTAGCTTGGTAAATGTAACACTTGTTATTCATTAACAATTTCTTGTAGTTAATTTTGAACTGCGGTATGTCTGGCTGGGAATTAGCGAACTCAAAAAGTTTTTTACGAGCCAAGCGGGTTGCGGGAGAAAAGTCCTCGCTAACACTGATGTTACTGGGTTTTAGCTGTGCGCGTGCTGCAAGTATTATTTCTTTTGTTTTGTAATTACCAAACTTGGCAATTACAGGGCGTTTCTTATCAGCTGTGTAAGTGCCGAGTCGGTGGGCTCGCTGAATGCTATCGCTGCTAACCGAGCCAAGTGTGGCATTTAGTGCAGTGGTTAGCTTTGTTTCTGTTTGCTGCCTTGTTTCCTTCGAGTCGGGCAGCCCAAAAAATATTAAGTTATCGCGGCGGGACCTGTCTTCTAAGTCATCGAGACGTAGCAATAATGAGTTATTGTGAGCAGTAAGTTGGTCTACAGTATCCTGCACGCGTGTTAAGTCGGTGTTAAAACGCTCCAGGGTTTGGGTTTTTTCTTCAAGGCCATCCAGCCTTTTTCGGATATTTGTAAGCTCGGTCTGTATACTTTTTTGTCCTGTTTTGATGGCTTTCACATCAGATACGAGTTCAGTCTGGCATTTCGAGGATTGAAGAGAACGGGTGTGAACATCTTTAAGAAGCGTAAACATCGCCTTCATTTGGTCTGCAGGATTATCGGGTAGGTCTTCCAGCCCTTGCAGGGCGACAGCACGAGTGTTTGGCCCAGGGTTAGGCTCAACATCGCCAGCACAAAGGAGTAACATAGCCATTGAATAGCACTCGCATAGAGATTCACACAACACCCGTGGGCACGGGAAAATAATCAGGCAAAGTTCGTCAGATTTTTTAGAAAATGGCAAGAATTGTGTACACGTGCAAAAACGTGTCGGTTAAGCATGACGCTGTCAATGCTGTTTCCGTGCCCACTGAAGAAAGTGTCGGAGCGCCGCCAGTTTAAGTCCGTCCGTGCAACTGATGACGCTGATGCTGGTGCTGGGTAGCCTGGCGGGAGTTTGACAACGGAAGTTGAGTCCAAGAAGTTGATGGCATCCAGAAAGGGGGCGTTGGTGCACGAGCCATAATCAAAGTGGAAACTCTGAAATGGCGGGACTGGGCTTGTGTGGCGATCAGGGACGGATGATAGCCAAGCAAGAACGAGTGATATCACCACCTGCATTGCAAAAACGTGTCGGTTAAGCACGACGCTGTCAATGCTGTTTCCGTGCCCACTGTGTATACATAGTATAAACTTTTTTGCGCTACAAGTGAACAAAATCGACGAAGAAAATGGTGCGGGACAACACAAGCGCGAACTAACAACTGTTACGCGCTTGTGTTGTCCCGCACCATTTCCTTCGTCGATTTTGTTCACTTGTAGCGCAAAAAAAGTTTATATTGTGTATACACAAGCCAATCTTGACATTAACTTTGCTTTTACTCTTACTTTTCGCAACATCAACGTGTGATTAGCGGTGGATCATATAAGTCACAGTTTCGCCGCAAGGGCGATAGCAATAAATTGGAATGTCACGCGAAGAACGGCACGCAGATCGAAACGTGCAGCGCGCTGCTCAATACCAATGGACGCACCAAAAGAACGCACACAGGACGAGTGCGAACTAACTAAGTACACAGCTCGACACTTAACGTGCTGCTCACACACAAAGGACGCATGAAACGTACCCACAAGTATACACAGGACGAGCGCGACCTAACAAGTGTTAGAGTTGTTACTTCTGCAAGGCGGCTTATTTGATGACGTCGGGTAGCAGCCAAAAAGCTATCACAGCGAAAAACAGTCAAACAGCCTCGATACCCAGAGCTCGCGATCTAGTGAAGTTTTCGCCCTGCTTTTGCGCACGTTCGCGTAGGCGCTGTTCGGCACGGAGCTTGCGTACTGCTGGGCGACCAAACATTGCTTCGAAGATGGCTTTGAAGGCGGCCCACGTGGAGAACTCGGAGTTGCGGTTGTGGAACCACAGGCTCGCGACGTCTTTCAGATAAAATGAGACATACTCCAATGTCGAGGTGCACTTGTTGGCGGCCCTCAACTTTTCAAACTGCAGCCAATATTCTACATCTTCGTCCTCGGTGCCGCTGAAGAAGGGGGGAGGCACGATGACCAGTGGAGATTGGGCATTGCATGACGTGAGTGTATGAAAAACATAACCGACTAGTGGTAATATAAAAATGATGACATGTGATGTACAGCATGACTTGCATGCCACGCTCATGGCGTGCTCGCAGCCGTTTCGCTTGCTTGATATACAACGAAATTGGTATTGTGGGAGGTGACTGTATGACGAACATAAATGACAGGCCGTAACATGAAAATCACGACATGGATGTCATGCGCAACGTGATTTACTTGCCACGCTCATGGTGCGCTTGTGTCCAGTTCGCTAGCTTGATATACACCAAAATTGGTATTGCGCGACGTGACGGTATGACGAACACAAATGACAGGTACCAACATGTAATTCATGACATGCATGTTATGTACAGCTTGATTTGCTCCTTGCTGGCTGCTTCGCATTACGTCAATTCCCACAATGTTTTGTATCTGCCGGTTTTTTATAGAGTTGTCCTTAATATGCAATTTTCAAGAAATACGGTTGTGTCTAGAAAGTTGATGCGCTCAGCCGAGGTATCAGAGTCAAACTTTATTGTTGGATGAAAGGAGTTTAGGAAGGATGTGAATTTAGCTAGAATGTCCCGGTCATGTCCCCATATTATAAATATGTCGTCAATGTAGAAGGCATGCGTGAGGTTTGTTCGCGCAACGAGGCAGGAATTTTGCTTCCAGTATTCCCATGAATATATTTGCGTAAGTGGGAGCAAATGGGGTACCCATGCTTGTTCCCTATATTTGAAGGTAATAATTTTCTGTAAATTCAAAGTAGTTGTTTGATAATACTAGTTCAAGAGCAAGGCAACAAGGTTACGCCACACTTGCATAGAAAACGAGGATTACGTAAACAGACTTACTACCCTAGCAGGCACACTATCAAACATAAACTATCCTAACACATTCCTTGACAAAGCTTATACGGACGCACTGAAGCTAGGCTGCAATGATGCACTCAAACCATGCTCTAAAACAACAACAACAACAACAACCACTCTTCTCACTACAGAGTTGTCTATGCGCTTCTAAACATAAACAACATCCCTACAAAATACTATCCAATTCTAACAACAAACCGGAAACTTAGGAAAATCTTTCCCGAACCACCTAAGCTCGCCTACAGACGCAACGCCTATTTTAAAGACGTGCTCGTTCATGCAAAACTCACAGGCAAGCACAACATCTGGTCCATGTGGCCGCTCCAGACGCTCCACTTGGAAACACATACAGCCGGCCTCCAGCGTTTTTAAAGCACAGCATCGGATTACATTCACAAGGTCACATCGAGCTTCACCTGCACTTCAAACAACCTAATATACTGTCTTAAGTGTACCACCTGCAAAAAACAATATATAGGCCAAACTGGACAGCCAATTCCTGTAAGACTGAACGGCGATCGTGCGGACACAAAACACAATTTACCAAATGCAATAGCCAGCCACTTCAACCAACAGGACCACAATTTCTACCAGCCAAACTTGACATTCTACAGACAAATTTCCGGTCACCACGTGAGAGGAAATAGATGGAATGGTATTTGATACACAAATGTATACCTCTACACCCATCAGGAATCAATCTAGCACGTGGCCATTTGGAAGTAGTAAAAGCTAAAACACAATTACTATAATATTGAGAGACCTGAAATACGCTCAACCTTCGAATAACCAGAAAAAGTATAATATAGAATCGTTCCTAGCCTACATCATCATGACCATCATCAGCCTGACTACGCTCACTGCAGGGCAAAGGCCTCTCCCATTTTCCGCCAATCAACCCGGTCCTGTGCTTTCTGCTGCCACTTTATACCTGCAAACTTCTTCATCTCAGCTGCCCACCTAATTTTCTTTCTCCCTCTCACGCGTTTGCCTACATATGACACTATTAATATTATCTTACAATTTTCAAATTTTAACGCGAGAGCGTTAAAGAGCTCGTTTCTTAGATGTTCCGGCATCGGTGTCGGTGTCGGCGGCGGCGTCGTTGGTTGTGAGCGAAAAATCATCATCTTGTCCATGAGCAAAAAATCGAGAAAGATGCAAATAAAATAAATAATAAAAATTTCCGGGTCCGAATGAGGATCGAACCCGGGTCGTCTTCGTGGCAAGCAGGTGTTCTACCACGCAGCCACGCTTCTTTTCTTTTTTTTCTTTCATGGTATTTATTAAAATGTGTGTCAGAATGAACATAAACGGCACTAATAGTTTGAAACAAGTACAATCACACAGCGACAATAAGCGCTCTGGCGTTACTAAGGAAACACTCGGCGACTAGCGAAGTGCATTAGAGCAGCGAGAGTTCATCAAATCATGTCATACGCAAAAGATGGTGAGGCCAGGCAACTCACCAAGATGGGGTACCAGTCCGGTTCAAAATCTATTTCCTCATAAATGTCCTTTAGGTGAACAACCATTCTAATAAAATGGGTTCTCGAAGAAATGGTGGGTTCTGCGTTAATTACAAGCAGAAGCGTGGCTGCGTTGTGGCTGTATGCAAGACCGCAACGCAGCCACGCTTCTGCTTGTAATTACATATAAAATAACTTCCTCTGCTCGGAAATGCAGTGAAAATAACTTTCATGATTTGCAAACACGCGCGTCCTGTACACAGGCGTCACAATACAACATGTGATATCGCAGTAATATTGCGTGGTACAAGCATGCATAGCCATCGGGCGTCGAAGATGTGAATATCATAACGACATTGTGGTTCAAAGCCATGTACCCATTACAAAAGGCACACGCGTTACTGCGCGTATTCCCTTAAGACCACGTAGTGGGTGCATAGCAACTTCGAAAACATTTCCCGCATTTACCGCGCATAATTGCTCCTGGTTTCAAGCATGCTACGCATTCCATAGTGTGCACTAAGGGATTGAAGTACGGACTAGGGACAGGACATCGCTATTGCGTTCAACTCTTAAAGGCGAAGCTTAAGGGTCCCCCCAATTTTTATATATATATATGTGTATATATGTATGCATATATTATGTATACATATACTACTCTTATGAAGTTTTTATTTTTTAGAACCTTCTAACCACTTTGCTTCCTTCTAAGACCAGTTCTGCCCCCCACATTGTCAAAGTTCTTGGCCTCCAGGAAGTTGTCCGCGCCTTATTCGATTTGTTCCCCCCCCCCCCCCCACCCCACCTTTTCTTTTTCTGTCTTTTTTTTCTCTTCTTTTTTTTCGTTCGATTTCTCTTTTCCTTAGGCGACATGCCACCCAATGTTTTTAGGCAATTCCCCTGAGTGGGCCACCTACGGTGACACTTGACGCATATGTCTGCCAATGACTTCCCCCCCATTAGGAGAGCTATAAGGTGGGCTAGTTGGTGTTGATTCATCTTCAATGGGGCGCTTAGTGAACACAAACGACACAAACGAAAAAGTACAGGACATTAGGCAACGAGCGCAAACTACCGACTGGTTTCTTGTCTGAAAAAGCGTGGCCCCAAGAAAGGGGTGTGTCACACGAGCATGCGCAGATGCTCGTAAAAAGGGCATACGGGACAGGGCGAAAATGAGCAAGGGGGGACGAAAGAAAGGGGAGTGTGATAAAGGAGGGTGAGGAGGGGACGCGATCCGAAGAAGCAAGCTCGAGACAAAATTAGCTTGTAATTTTCGCAAAATCTACCTCAGCCGCTGTAAGAACGATAGAAGGGGCACTAACACAAGCTTCCTCGCCCTCTTCCATAATTTTCAATGTCTCGACAATTTCTCGGACACTTTTTTTCTTCGGAGCGAGCTACTACAGCTGTTATTTCGAAGAAGGCTTTACATGAACATTTCTTGCAATGTGCCGCTAAGTTACTAGCGGCTGCTAGCTGCTGGCAGGCGTACCGATGCTCGGTACGCCTGCCAGCAGCTAGCAGTCGCTAGTAAGTGAATATCTTTGTTTCATTTCAATGCAGAAAAACAATATATAGCTGTTTGGTAGGCTCAATTGAACTTAATTGTTATTTACACGAAGTTGTTTTTTTTTTCTGACGAACAGCTAAGGAATTATTATTACGTCAATTCGCCAATTTATGGCTCTACTTGGTCACACATTACCGAGTCTTGCATAGTCAAGCAGGAGGCCCTTCTCTCGGATTCTATGAAGAGAAAAACATCACGCCATATGCACGAAGTGAATGATGATGAGTGGGCGAAGCTCGATCATTTTCATCCATGGCAGAAAGAGAATATGTGGTCTGGAACGCGCTTATACTTCATGGTCATCAGCGTCATCGTCATCGTTATCACGTGTAGTGGGTACATTCCACTATACTGCATCATCGTCATCTTTATCACGTGGAGTGGGTATACCTACCATCTACAACTACTACTACTACTACAGAGGAACGCGCTTATACTTCATGGTCATCAGCGTCATCGTCATCGTTATCACGTGTAGTGGGTACATTCCACTATACTGGAACGGCTACTACATACATACACCGGGGACGCACGACCCACGGCTTAAGGAGCTTCGCCCCTAAAATTATTTCCGTTAATTAGAGATTATAGAGGACAGCAATGAACTTAGCTAATTTTTCTGTTTGCCAGGTCCGTAGAAACTGTCTCGTTTTTTTTCTTTTAGGGGCTGATTCGCAACAAGCATTGCAGATTAGCAGAGCCGTACGGTGCCCTGTAATTACCATTGCTCAATAACTTTGCGAAGTGGTGCTTGAAACAAAAGATTTTCAAGAGATATTACCTCTCGCAAATATTTTTTAGGGTTGCGCCATCTGTGAAAAGAAATCTCAAGTTTTTTCACATCAGTTCCAACGTTCGTCAAACGTGGCTCGAGAAAACATTGCTAAGCAGGCAGAACACGGATGGGTTATTTCTGCAGACTTGAGCGTTTGCCTTAGTAGCTAAGTCTAGTCGCCTTGCCTTACCAAGAGCAACGGGAAAGGACCTTAGTTATGTGCCCACGCACTACGCTCGTCCACTTTCGGCGATACGTCGTACTATCGTCGCGCTCCGCAGGATTGGCGTTCCCCGGCCGGCGGCGCGTCCTTGAGCATCTCTTCGCCGCCCAGCTCGTGCGTTCGTGCGAGTGTTTCCGTGTATGCGAAATTGTGAAAGCAAGGACATGCCGTGCAAATGCTATCTACCGCGATGACGCGGCAGCTTCATCGGGGACACTATGGTGCATGCGCTCAAGCTCCCGAAAGTGGAAAAACTCAGGGACGCTTGGATATGCGCTACGCCACAGCAAAACATCTCGATCACCGGGAATGCTACAGTGTAAGCCTGCCGAGCACCTTACCGTCTAAGTGCACTGACTTGCACTGGGAATGTGTACACAAGCAGATAGGGGCATTAAATCCTAGCTGCAACGTTGTTTTAAGCAGCCAGATCCTGACGCATAACTTCATTCCGATCCTGGTCTACGTTGCAGGATGTGCGTGCTACGGGGCACTGAAAAAGTTGAATTGCGCAATATGTGGAAACGCGCGGACTCTAGATAAGACGGCCACTATCTCTGCCGCTCATGAATGCGAATGTGTCGGGAAGCATTTCGACCGAGGAGGTCTAGTCGCTGATGCTCACAGCTACGTTGTCCTAAAGGACCTTGCTACGCAGCCAGAACTGCTACCAATGGCCAAATGACGCCGATTCGTTACAAAGCTGACAGTAAAATTGCTGGCCAACGAAAAGTAATGTGACTTCGACGTCCATGAGAATGGCCACTTGAGCGAAAAAGTGCTAAAGCACATCCTGTAGTGCTGACGAACGTTTTGCTGAAGAACTTTGCTGGCTCGCTAAATGACTGACTTCTCGACAGCGCGTGTAAGTCAACATAAGGAAAGCCGCAACTCTAGAAGAAATTGGTGTATTGCTCCCGATATAGCGCAAGCACAACACGAAACTGTATTGCATAAATAAATGTTTCGCTCTTGAAATAGCCTTGCCGTCGGATTTCTGCATGCTCGTTCTTGCAAGAAAAAAAAAAGTATAGTTTCCGTGCGGTACCTCTCTTGAACAGTGCTCCGTATTTTTTGCATTCTTGCAAGAGCACTTATTTCCAACCATACCTCCAATATACAATAAAGCCATATATGGTGCTTATGGAAGAAGCAATAGAAGAAAACGTTTTGCACTGTTTAGGATGATTGCATGCCGGCTATCTAGTATAGGTTAGGCTATTGTGGCAAGGAAAGCCGCAGATAACGTAAGATGCGAGATATTTCTTGGGTGCTGACTTTAGGACAGAGGGGGGTTGTTGAAGCGTTTGTGAAGTGCACAAAGAACTTGCCCTCGCCTCCCCCTGTTTTTGATGATCATGACATGATATACCTGATATGACAATACCTGGAAACCTGCTTTCCCCACGCGGTGAGGTGACGTG
Source organism: Rhipicephalus appendiculatus (assembly GCA_030522465.1). NCBI lineage: Eukaryota > Metazoa > Arthropoda > Arachnida > Ixodida > Ixodidae > Rhipicephalus > Rhipicephalus appendiculatus. The sequence goes on from JALIZH010019914.1 coordinate 777,759, forward strand.
TGTTTCGCAGTGCAGTGGGACGGCGGTTGAACTATTAACAGCAAATAATTAGCGAGTCTTAGTTTCGCAAATGCAGCAAAAAGTTCCGAAGCTTGCATAACGTGTAAAAGTGAGACAATACACGTATAATTAGAGCTACTGGGACCACCAACCTCTAAAATAGGTAAATTTAGCAAAAAAATTATTTATGCAGCCCTTGCTTGCGTAGATGATGTGATATCTTATTTTTTAAGCACCCTCTACTGACCAGAGGGCGCGGCGCAGCTATCATTTACCCAGTATCGCCGGCATCGGCCACCAGAGCTATACTTAAAAAATGAGACGTTCGCTGAACACATGGACGCGCTCAAGCGTGTCGCTTTTATGCATCTTTTTAATGAAGGTCCACTGGGTGCTGACATAAACGTCTCTGCTTTACCAATACGCATAGCACCCCCTCCCGCGCCGGCCGTTCTCTAAGTGCGATGCTGTGGGCCCGATTTGGCTGCTACTCGCTAAGCTGTGGGTCCCTGCGCTTCTGTCGCATCAAGAAAATGGCTGTCGGCGAAAATTTAAAAGAAAAAGAATCCAGGCCATCTCCACGAAGCGAATGCTGATGAGTGGGGTGAAGCTCCAAGGCTTATCGGTAAAACCGTGAAACGTTCACCCCACACATCATATAAAGACGTGAGACGTTGTTATAGGGTGATTGCGTATACAGTTATATAGACAATGTTTATTAATTTACACATCGATGCAATTATATACATAAGATCATATAGATGCAATTGTATTGTACAATTGTTTTACGTTACTGATGACAAAGAAGGGTTGTCCTCAATGAGCTCTGGGACCCGTTTCGCTTTGAAAATTACAGCTTTGTGGTCAGTGAAGTACGTGGCGAGGGAATCTTGAATTATGTGATGTAGTGCAACTTTGGCGAAGGCAATGTCGATGCAGGTGCCTCTGATAGTGGTGGGAGGCTTGTAGTCGTACGAGCTACACGAGAGTTTGTAGCGGGACATTATTTGTGGGACTAGTCAGTCGCCAGCAATGATGTCCACGTTGAAGTCTCCGACGAGCACGAAGGGCACCGATGCATTGCATTGTCGATGTACGTGATGAAGTCTTTCTTGCACAGGTTCGGCGCCAGATAAACGGCCATCATGACGATTCCATTGGAGAGCTTCACGGCAGCGTGTTCCCCGTTGTGGTTCTCGTTGGTTGGGGGGTACTTGGAGGTCCTCGGCCGTTTCAGGTAGCTTGACGTAGATGCCGACACCTCCCGCAGGACGCTCCGCTTCATCGGTGCAGACGACCACGTTGTAGCCTTTGAATTTAGGACTTGCGGTATTCCAAGTTTCTGTGAAGCAGAGAACGTCCGCTGCGGTCAGTGCGGGATCGTGTTGGACGTCTTTGGCGCGTGCGTTGAGGGAGTGAACGTTGAGCAGGGTCAGCGTGAACTCTGTCGAGTGGTCAACATCGTCTCGCAGGGTAGTGAGGTAGCATTGCGTCAGCCGATACGTTGAAACTCGTTCAGCACGGCCCTGTCCTCGTTAATTGTCTAGTGATAAAAGTGGTGATCCCCCCTTCGCATTGGTCAGGTTGTGTACGTCTAGGCCTCCGAAGGGATTGTTGAACTGTTAAGTAATTTTGCGGAGACGGCAGTCGATGGCATCGAGGTTGTCGGCGGACAGCATGCTGACTTCGTCCATCATGACACACTTGACGTGTCGATAGGCCACGCGGAAGGTGTTCAGCTTGCTGTCGCTTAACCCGCCGTCCCTGGTCTTGCTGCGGGAGAGCTTGAAAGCCGAATGCACGGTGGTTCCTCCTAATGCAACCGCCGCCTTTCCCGTGTTCGCGCGGACGGAGAACGGATTGTGGGGATCTGTGTTGTTGTATCGGTTGTAAAAGTCCATCACACCAAGCTGGTCCACTTAGGAAAAAGCGCAGCGGAGGTGCCACGAGACAGTGGCGTAGCCAGGGGGTGGCACACAGGGCACGTGCCCCCCCCCCCCCCCCCGAAATTTTTTTTTCGCCATGGCATACATAGCGAAAAATGGCCACTTCAAGGAGGTGCCCCCCCCCCCCCCACCCCGAAAACAATTTCTGGCTACGCCCCTGCCACGAGAGTCGTCTGCCTGTGGATGATCTCCCGGAGCGAGACGTTCGTCTTGCGCATGAAAGAAAGCAAGCCAAAGCGCGTGCAGGTGTGTGCCGCGCCGCCTGAGCTGCGGCGTGCCATCTATACTCTCACCACTACCGTTCAGCACTGCCAAAGCTAACGGGGTGTAAACAAGCCACACGCTTGCGCAGGAAAACATAGATCCAGATATAACTGCCTTGCAAGTGGCAAGGTTGAGAGATTTGCCTTTGATTAGCATCTGATTCTGCACATCAATAAGTAAGTTGTTTATTTTTCATTGCATTTACGTCGTATTTCTTAAAATGTTGTATCAGCAACCGTCGGTAACTGTGGTTGAAAATCAACATGGCAGCGCCCATGCAGACGCGACCACCCGCTTCGATCCGAACTTGCCCTTGACGCTCGCTCAAAAAGTACACAGCAACAAATGAATGGTGTAATTAGCTATCGCTTTGCGCCATCTCACGATCAGGACAAATCATCAGGTACGCTCTGTCGTTATTGTCAAGATAAGCTATTGCTTTAACCACGCCTGCTAAGCCTAACGCGCCGAGAATTTGATCACGGTTCAAGGAAATAGCGCAATGCAGTCACGAATACATTGCTGCCGAAGCTCCAAGACATAAAGCAAATACAAGCGTCTGTTTGGAACTCACGGGCCACAGAGCGTACGACGACGACGTGATTTACTGGAGGCGGAGAGGAGCAGCCTGATTGCGTGCACCCATGTTCTAATTTTTTCGGCCCTGCCGTCTGCTCGCTGAACGTGTGCGCGCAGACGGCAGGGGGGATGCTAGCAGACGACGCGGCGCGGATGAATTCATGTGGAGGGGCTAATCACCCTTCCTATTGGCTAATGGGCCCTGTAGCCTCCACAGTGCTGAAGGGAACTTCTGAAACAGAGTATAGTGGGCTGCCCCTCTAGCGGCACCAATGAGAAAGGCCTCGAGGGCAGAAAGAGAATGTGTGGTCTGATCGTTATGATGTATAGTAGGTACATTGCATGTGATGTTCCATGATGGCAGAAAGAAAATGTGTGGATTCCTGCTTCATGAAAGTTACGGTGGGCGTATAGTGGGTACCTTGCATACCTTGCATGTGCTGTGGACGGATGGTGGTGCACAGCACATGCAAACAAGGTCAAGCAATGAAGTCAACTTGAGCGACGCATACCACCGGTGGTGCTTCTTATTCTTTGCTTGCACCCACCGCCTGCCTAGCGATTACTAAGCAGCCACTCTGTGCTCTCGGCCGCGACTCTTGCAACTGTGGCGGTGGTTGACGGCCTTATTGCACTACAGCATTCTGGTTGGCATAGTGGGTGCTTCCCTACTTCATGAAAGTTACGGCGGGCGTATAGTGGGTACCTTGCATACCTTGCATGTGCTTTGGACGGACGGGCGTATAATGGTTACCTTGCATGTGCTGTGCCGTGATGGCAGCGCCATCATCATCGTCATCTGGCTACGCCAATGGCAGACGGAGCCCCGGCTAGAGGAGGTTCGCCCCTAAAAATCTACGTATCTCCACGAAGTGAATCAAGACGACTGGGCGAAGCACTGGGGATCGTTCTTACCGTAAATCATTCCTACATTGCCCACTCGCGCATGTAAATGGGTGACAACATGTATGTACAGTATATACAACGTATTTTTGCCGTTGAGCCGCCGCTTCCCGCGCCCTCAAATCGGGGTAGCTTGTTGCCGGCGTTGCCGTTTGGCCGCTGCTTCCCGAGCTCTCGCCGCCGGGGTAGCTTGCTGCCTTCGTAGACGTTCAGCCGCCGCATGCCGCGCTCTCGCCCCCCAGAGTAGCAGCTTGTTGTCGGCGTTGCCGCTTTGCCTTTCGCGGGCGAGAGCCACTTTCACGATCGTTTTCATACATGGCAGAAAGAGAATGTGTGGTCTGGAAAGCACTTAATCTTCATCGTCACCAGCGTCATCGTCATCTTCATGACATACTGTGGGTATCTTGCACGTGATGTGCCATGACGGAGATACGGTAGGCGTATATTGTGTACCTTGCATGTGCTGTGCCGGACAACGTACAAGCCTGGACCCTAAAGTGCTTCGCCCCTAAAAAAAATGTGTGCGAGCTTTCGCGATGGTCACTTCATGACGCTGACGCTATGAGTGCTAGCACCGGTTAGTGGGCGTGAATTTCCTGAAGCAAACATTTTGTACGACCGCTTCATTTACTGCGATTCAGGCAGTGGCGCAAAGTATCACATGGACGGCGAAAGCAAACCGGGAAGGAGCGCTGACTAACAACACAGGGTTTGTTGCATGTGATCACATATACCGGGTGTCCGAGTTAACTTGGAATAGGTACGCAGGTACTCAACTTTATTGAAGTCCTGAAGAAGTCATCCCCCGGTTTCCAATGAGGGAGGATAGCGGACTCGAAGCAATACTTAAAAAAAGACAAGCGCTGCGGGAAAGTACCACCTTCACTATAGTGGTGGTTGTGTGTACATAAAACTTGTATGTTTTCGTAGCTAAGCATTAATTCATTAAGTTTATATAAGTAGCTTTTTCATTCCAACTCGAAACGGCAAAATTTATTGAACAACCTCACAATACAGCGATTATTTCGTGCTGAAATATGTCTAGTTTTTTTTTTTCGGCAAAAAGCGAAAGGGCGCAAAACACGCCAAATATGACACCGACATGCACTCGTGTGCCAAAGTGCTCAAGCGCTTCGTAGCGTTCCTTGTTTGATACACGGCTACGTTCGTCGATTATTTGATGGACGCACAAGAAACACGCCGCTCCCACCATCGAGTGTGAAGTTATTGTTACTGTGGGGGGGCGCCGTTACCATAGCTGTATCGCACAAAACGTACATTTCCAACAATTCCAGAGCAGGCGCGTAGCTATCATCGGTCGGCATTTCTGGTAGTAGTCTCGCTCTCCCGTACAAGCTTCCATCAACGCAGCTTAGCTTCGGCGAATGCAGGAGCTGGCACACTTGTACCACAGCATAGCCGATGTCACCCTAACACCTGCTCATATTCATGCAGTTTTCAAATAAACTTGCAACGAAAAAAACAAGCCGTGCCGCATACATCTCTTTTGGGATGCACGCGGCTCATAGGGCTTTAGCTGTGAAAGTGGCAGCCTTTTGAAAGCGCCTTTTTGTTGCACTGCAAGGCTGGGAGAAGGGGCTGTATATGTAATGCTAGCACGAGAGCAAAAATTGACGGACACGTTTACATTCCAAAGTGCGTTCGCCGAAATCTTGTGGCCATTCAGCTGACTATGCCATGCCTTTTTTCTTTTACACTCTGAGTGGGATGGCACACAAACGGAATGTGTGCGTGTTTTCTTTTTTAATTTTTTTACCGCGAATCGCAACGAGACGCGAGACTAATCTGCCTCCGTTCGCATGCGTTTGTATTTTCTCGCGCATTGCGCGTCGTGCAGACGCCATTCGCGTTCCAGCGCTTAAATTGACGGACAATTTGCAAATTCCACAGTGTGTTCCGCGAACGCCTGTGTCCATTGAGACGGGGTCGGTCACGATGGAACGTGATGCGCGCGTCTTCCTCCTTGCATGAGTGGAAGCGATGGGCACAGCGACGCTACGCAAGCAAAGCGCGAGTGCTGTAGAGTACGACGCGACAGGCGTCGGTTTGCACGCCCCGGCGGCCACCTGGCACCGTGCCAGGGCTCGGACGGAGGGAAGGACGGTCGGACGGACGTGAGCATGCGACATTAAAGGCTTTCGCCTTAATAGAAAGGAGCCTTCTGGAGTGCTTCTGAATGAAGGGGAAAGGAGTATTAGCCGAAGCGCCACATGCGCAACACCCGAACTACATTCAATCTGTTAGCGGTGACCACGATTCTAATTGCTGCGAACGTGAACATGGTGCAGGCACGCAACCCCACACCGCCGGCGTTCGGGGCCAGTGACAAACATTCTCGAGGGGGTGACTGCAAACGCGTTATTTTTCTTTTTTATTGAGAGAGAGACAGGAATCGCTGATTCAGAACCACTAGTTCTTCCAACCCTTGCGGCAGCACGCTTCAGTACCTAAAGCACTTTTACACTAGAGCTAAACGACGCCAATTTCATTCTGCCGACTGTCGCTGGGGCGTCTGTCGTCGTGCCGTTGAAACGACGCCAACAGTCGGCCGATTGGATGTGAAAGACGCCGTCCGCGTTTGTGCTCCGGGCCTCCCGTCGGCCGATTCCTGTCACCTCATAACCTTTCACGTCACCGTCGAGTGCACCGCTGCCTCCACCAATCCTTCTGTCAACCCCCCGAGTGGTGGGAAGGCACCCTTCGCGACGGCGCCCCCGAGGTCTGTCGAGCGCTCGTTCAGCGGGCTGTCGCAGAGGTTGTCGTACGTGTTCCGGAATAGGGACCTTCCCCGTTTTCTTCGCATTTAAATAAAAGTGTTTTCATCGTCGCGAGACACGCAATTGACGTTCGAGGTGACCGTACTTGCGCGCACAATTTTCTCCCTTTTTCTAAACATGTATGAGTGGCGTCGTCTCCATGAGAACTATTGGCAAGATGGCGGCAGTGGAAGCGCCACCTTAATAATATGTGCGAGCACGTCGGCAATGTGAGATCATATTAATTTAATTTTAGAAGGTTGTAAACCGTCAAGACCGGGTCCAGTAGTCCATAAACTAGTGATTTCATCGGATACTTGTTTGGGTGATGTGGGATATAAGTAAAATGAATGAGGGGTTTGAGTGCTGACTGTGGTGTACTGTCACGCATAGGTCGGCAAACTCATGAGTCGACACAATCACACTCAAATTGAGCCGTGAGTCCGAGTCTGAGTGAGTCCGGGTGAGTAATATTTTGGTGATTTTGAGTCCGGTTGAAGAAAATTTTCGTGAGTGTGAGTCCGAGTGAGCTCGGGTCATAAAAAGTTTGGTGAGTCTGGGCCCGAGTTATCCAAAGCGCAAGATATATTTCTTGAGTGAGCTTGGGTAAGTTTCACTTTTTTTGCCGACCTATGATCCTATCATCGCCATTACTATCAGCCTTACCTGGATCCATGTTTATACTTACGTCTACTCACACGCATGCCAAAGCAGTGTCGTTCATGCACCATTTCAATATTTATAGATCAAAGGCACGAATTACGTAGGGAGGTGCCTTGACCTCCCCCCCCCCCCCCCGCCAGCTCTTCCAGGGAAGTTCTTGATAAAAATATCTTATGTTGTCATTTCTTTCAACAAAAATGACGTTACTGGTTTGCGAGCACTCATAACTCGTATTCGAAGGTAATACATCAAAATGCAAAAATGCGCCAAGAAGAGCACCACTTAGGGGAGATATTGGTGTGAAAGAGCACCGACAACATGCCGAAAAAGCTAATTCTTGGCTAACGGACTCTTGAGTCGACTCACTCGGACTCACTCAGACTCAGATCGATCAGCGAGTCTCAGTCTGAGTGAGTCCCGATGAGTAATTGTTTGGTGAGTTTGAATCCGAGTGAGTCCGGTTGAAGAAAATGTTCATGAGTGTGACTCTGAGTGAGTCCAGCCCCGGAAAATTTTGGTGAGTCTAAGTCCGAGTGAGTCCTTAACGCGAAACATACTTTATGAGTGAGTCTGAATGAGCTCCACAAGTTTTGCCGACCTATGCTGTCGGCTGAATGATTATGTGTACGACAGAAGAGATCATTGAACTCATTTGCGATATCAGTGGCTTCCGTTATCACCCTTGTTCCTGTATTCAGTCTGTTAGGATTGCGGCTAGGTGAATACAAATGAGGAGATGATCTAATTGTATTCCATGTTTTACGAGTGTCATTTTTGTGTTTTATCATTTCATTCCGAAAGTAGGAGCGCTTGGCTTCTTTCAAAAGTCTGGCGAGTGTATTAGAATAAACTACGTCTCGCGACTTTAACGTTACATTGAAAGTCTGGCGCTTTACTTTTTTGTGAAGGTTGTCACGTTTATTATTACTTTGTAGGATAGCTCTTGTTATCCATGGGTTTCTCGGAGCTGAGAACTAGTGTGTAACCTGTGTTAGACTCGTGCACTCCGAGTACGCGGTTCTAACTTTATTATTAAGTAGAAGGCTACTACAGGATCAGTTGCCGAAATAATTGAATTCTAATCAATTTACGCAATTCGGTTGGTGAACTTAGATGTGTTATCGTTGGCTTTTCTTATGTTTCGATGCTCCGGAACATTGGTTGAATTTGATAGTGCAAACACGGGGTAGCGGTCCGTTATAGGAACAGTGACTACACCAGCAAGTGGCTGAATTTGCAAGTTCGATAATATGTGGTCTACTAATGATTGCGATCCACACGGAGGACATCTGGTGGGAACAGTTATTAGCGAATCTCGGCCATAGCCTTCATAGCATGCGGTGTAGTAGGAGCAATGACTATCAGCAGGGTTAGTGATGTCTATATTTGTCACCGAGAATGACGACATTCTTGTTTTCATTAGCAATGACGTTTCAGATAACATCTAGCTGAGAGTAAAAAAGAGCTGGACAAGATGACGGGGAACATTATAATGATCCAACGATTGCGTTTCTACTGTTAGCGGAAAGAAATGACTTGTGAAATTCCAAAAATACAGTTTCAACATTAGAACATGAGAAAGAAAGATCGTGGCGACGACGATACGACTGATTCTCTTGAACCAGGATGGCTGAACCGCCATACCGGGTTTCCTTACGAACGCATCCTTCCATTGCATATCCGGGAATGTCAAACAACATATCAGCGTTTGACAGCCATATTTCCGAGAGGCAGATTAGAAAAGAAATCTACCATGCTATCATAATTCTTTGAAAGGCTACGTATGTTACAATGTATCAGGGATTTGTGCGTGTCCTTGGTGTTATCTAGTGAACATTTCAGTTCTTCTGAAGCGTAATACATTGTCGCGAACGTAAGTTTGATTGCATATGAAAACGAGGAAGCTTAGACAGCTACGGAGCAATTAGCGAAAGGTCGCTAGTCCCTCTGTCATTAATGCGGCCACAGGAATTTCCAGTTGTGTTGCTTTTTTAGCTCGAGAGCTTGCGCGAACAGACGTTTGTTGTCTTGCGTTGAGTGGTCGTTGACAAAGACCTCAGTCTCTGCAGAACGTGGGAAGCCGAGTTTTGTTGCGTTTAGGCGTGCTTTTCGAGCTTGGCTTATTAATTCAGCCTTCTTATTGTGGGAACAGAAGCGTGCTATTAAAGACGATGGTCTTTCTTGAGATACTTAAACGCAGAAATGTTGGTCTGTCTGTCTTTATATCTGTCTGTCTGTCTGTCGCACGATTCAGCCACCCGGCCAAAGTTTAACCACTTGCTTAACGCCCAGCCATCTTGAACTGGTGTTTGCGTTCATACGTGTGAACATTGTGGATCAAAAAGCAAATATTACACATATCTGAGGCGCAACATCAATACGCAAGTATTCGGTCGTGTGTTCCTTTATTAGAAGATATATATATACGTAATTCTAAAGACCCGTGTTTCTTAGGCTGCGCTGAAACTGCGACGCTATCGAGAACGGATAACTGGGCTAGTTTGTGGGAATTCATGTTAAGGTGACACGGGCAGCGCTTGTCGCGTGTATTCATTCCTCGCTTTCAGCGCTTGTCCCCTGTATTCATTCCTCGCTTTTGTCCGTGTGTCTTTGCGCTACCCACCTTAACATGAATTGCGACGCTATGCACGAACTACGACGCTATGCACGAAAAAGCCCTCTGCCGACGATATGGTGCTGCCGCTGGCAATGGCCCTGGGTTCGAAATATTTTATTTTACGTTTAAGGCTTTCACATCCAGAGCATTGTTGGCTGCCTCGAAATCGCTAGTTTTTTGTATATATGTTCTTGAACGGTGACAGCACACTACAAGCGATTTTTTTTTGTTTGCACTTGTTGACACGAGATGAAGATATTTGCCCACAGTTTTAAAAGCGAAATGTACTTCGAGCCCAGACAGTCAAGTCATGCGAACCCTAGGGATTTATCCCTAGATCTGTGTCTTTTCTATCTCTTTCAGGGATTTGGTGTCTTTTTATTGAATCTAGATATTTTTGTAAGGCTCTGGAAATGTTGCGTTACGTGGCCTAATGAGAGGCCTCAGAGAGTAGTCATGCTGTGTCAACCAGAAAGGCTATAAAAAAGACAATTGTGGCCCCTAGCTTTTTTTGTCATTTAAGAGAGCTTTGTTGTTCTTTGGGGCCGAGTGCAGGCAAAACGTTTGTGTAACGCGTGATTATTTATGCTGAACACCAGGAGGAACTTTGTCGTCGTACTGTTTATGCGTCATGAACGGCCTGAGTGATTGATTGTCTGTGAAACAAAGATTGTCTTGTAGTGCCCATGAAAACATGCCACGTTCACGACCACATCATGCCTTCACCGCGCAAAGTCTCCGTGTCAAATAACTTTACAACCAGGTAGAAGAGAAAGAGAGTGAAAGTAGTACTGACAATTTTTCGCGAGTTGGTGCCACTTCATTATTATGAAAACGGCATGAATGAAAGGGACAAAAAAGACTGTTCGTGTGTTTTCAGTCGTTCTAGCACGCCGTTTTCATAAAGGCATTAATAGTGACGAAAATATTTGGTAAAATCAAAGCTGATTGAGAGCACCCAGGGCGGCTATCATCCTGAAAAAAAAAGGACTATATTAACTGCAAATCACACAGCGATTATAAGAAATATGGAAAATCAGAAAATAATAATAACTGTTGGTGTTTTACGTCCCAAAAGCACGATATATCATTATGAGGCACACCACAGTGAATGGCTCCGGATATTTTGACCACCTGGGGTTCGAAAATGAGGCCGCCGTGGCCGCGATTCGATGCCCCGTCCTTGGGGTCAGCAGTCGAGGGGAAATTAGAAATTGATCGCCAGCTTTCAACCTGCAAGTACAAGAAAACAGCTACAGACTTGTAATTGACCCGAATGACCACATGTATGCCTTCAATTAGTGCGCAAAGTGAACATAGCACACCTGTCTGTCTCTGTAGCAATTGGTGCCATCTGCAAGCCCCTTATGAGCAATTCCACACAAACTGTAGAAAAACATGGTTGATCCCTGCTTCATAGGAATCGGTATAACACGAAAGTAAAACATGGCCGTACAGGGGTAATTTAATGTTTACTGTACATTGAAACAGGAGAGTTTGCACAGCGTATAACGTGGATGTACCCATGTTGACGCTTGGTGGTAGATCTCCACCCCGCGACTAACGTCCATGATCAGCGATTAAACAAACTACTCTGGTACCTGTAGATGCTAGCGGCGAGAGGTTAATCAGAGCAAGAGGTGGGAAGCCAGAACATCGCTACTGCAGCGCAGAACTTGGGATAAGGTCGCCATTCCAAGCATGTCGAAGTGTGATTGAACGTACGCCATGGTTGGACTAGAGGGAAACGCTGAGTGCGTCGTGTAGCCCAAGTAGCCCAGCCGCGACTTTTCTCGGGGCGAGCGTAAGTGAGGAACGCGGTGTTAAGGCGAAAGCCTTTAATGTCTCCTGCTCACGTCCGTCCGGCGTCCGTCCATCCGTGTCCATACATCCTCAAAAGGTTTCTTTGTAGCGCACATAGACGACAGGACAAAAGGAAGACACATATATACTCCGTTTCACAAGCTATTGGCAGTGCAGCCAAAGGCAGAGCTCTCTCGTCCAATCAGGCTGTGCGAGCACAGCAAATAGTCCCTCAACTAATTCAGCAATCCAGAACTAGTTTGCACAATACAAACGCATAAAGTGACTGTATGGTTAGGACTGATGTTTTAAAGCGTCCAAAGTGTTTTATTAATTCTTGAAATTAATAGAAAAAGCCCGCATGGACGCGGCTGAGCGGAGGCTTGTTGTGAGGTGGTGATGCGCCGCTTTTCGGCAACATGGCGTCGCCCGAGTTGGTCGTGTGTCTGCAACGCGTCCCACAAACTTCCGCCGGTGAGCCATCCATCGAGTGGGTGATCCTCCCAGGCTGGCGAAGCAGATAGCTTTAAACGCTAGCGCTTCACGTTGAGTGCGAGGAGAGCGCAAGCGTGAATTCACTTACCAAGAGGACGGAAAAAACCTATCCAGGTGAGCGAGCGAACGCTCTATCGGTGGAAAGCGCTGGCGGAGAACACGGGCAGAGTCCTACCACCGAACAAGCGTTCATATTAGAAAGGCCGTGATCACGCGAAGAAGCTGGACGATTTTGACCTGAGCGTCTTTCGATGAGTGGTGTAGATCTTTTTTGTTCGAGAGAGGTGAAATTTCAAATATCGCCAAGGTGGTGCAACGTTTGGAAGAGGACGAGACGCTACGGACCGTGTGCACAACGACGCCGAGGATGCTGAAGCAGCTTGGCTTCAAATACAAGGAACGCTCTGGGAACGCATTTCTCATAGAAGCGACGCACATTCGCCGCCGGTTTCTGTGGAGCTGCGACGCCAGATTCAAGTTGTTATGCGGACGATGAGATGTGAATCCTTCGAACGGGCTCATTGGCAGTCATTACGTGTTTTGTACAGGACGGGATCATTCAGTAATGTTGCAGTAGAGTAGCAAACATAAAAAAACAAAAGAAACATGTTTTATGATGTCGGAAATAAAGCTTCGGAATGATTGACTCAATGATTCGCTCGTTAGTTGACCGAATGATTCACTTAAATTGATTGATTGAATGATTAAATTAATATTTTTATACCTGTGGCGTAAACATTTAAAACAAGCTCTGATGTGACGAATACTCATAAAAACAAGTGCCACTGAATATAAATAGACAAAGCCGGACCAGTTCCTTTGGAACGGAAGTCGGCCCGTCGAAAAATAAACAAAAATTGGGGGGACCCTTAAGCTTCGCCTTTAAGATTTGAACGCGATAGCGATATCCCGTCCCTAGTGCCTACTTCAATCACTTAGTGCATACTATGTAATGAGTAGTATGCTTTAAACCAGGAACAATTATGCGCGGCAAATGTGGGAAATGTTTTCGAACTGGCAATGCACCCACTACGTGGTGTTAAGGGAATACGCACAGTAAGGTGTGTGCCGTTTGTAATGGGTGGCTGGCTTTAAACTATGAAATCGCCCGATGGCAATGTACGCTTGTACCACGCAATATTCCTGGGATATTACATGTTATATTGCGACGCCTATATAAGGGACGTTTGCGTTTGCGAAGCATGGCAAGTTATTTTCACTGCATTTCCAAGCAGAGGAAGTTATTTTCACTGTATTTCCAAGCGGAGGCATGGCTGTGTGGTAGAACACCTGCTTGCCACGCAGACGACCCGAGTTCGATCCTCACTCGGACCCGAAAATTTTTATTATTTATTTTATTGCATCTTTCTCGATTTTTCGGTCACGGACAAGATGATGATTTTTCGCTCACAACCAACGACGCCGACACCGACGCCGGAATTTCTGCGAAACGAGCTCTTTAACGCTGTCGCGTTAAAATAGATCAAGATGGTGCCAAGCGCCTCCTACTATAAAATTAAATAGTTAATTAGTATGGTACACATTTTTCCACACAGGCGGGACGCTTGTCAGATTCATGGAAGCGACATTCGCGTAGGAACACAATTGTGTAGTGCGCTTTGTCATCATTGGCTGAGGGCGCCCGTACCTTCCGATGTACTGCCAACAGCTTGTGAAACGGAGTATATACACACTGGGCGTCTATGTGCGCTACAAAGAAACATTTTGAAGATGTGCTACCAACAAGCCCCCATCGCATCCCTCCATCCATCCGTCCGTCCGTCCGTCTGTCCTAGCCCTGGCCCGGCGCCAGGTGGCCACCGTGCCAGGGCTAGGACGAAAACACGCACACATTCGGTTTGTGTCTTATCCCACTGAGAGTCTGAAAGAAAAAAAAGACATGGTATAGTCAGTCGAATGGCCACACGCTTTCGCCGTACACACTTTGGAATGTACAAAGTGTTCTTCAATTTTTTTACAGCCACTGGAGGGAGGCGCGCGTCGCATTTTTGGTTTGGATGGACGCTATCAGCGAGGCCGACGCTTGGGCTATGGTCGGCACCTCGCGTTGCGTTAAGGCGTTGACAAAATTGCACTTCTACTGAAAACACGCCGACTGAGACGGGCGCGTAGCAGGTGCTCATCGCGCAGCCACAGTAATGATGAATCACATTACTTTACTAATTCAAGAGGGCGACACCACCCCGCTGATGAGCAGCACTGTGATGAAAGTGGTATATATAAAAGGCGCGTTCGTAAAGCAGTCATAGTCTGTGGTCGTGGCGCAATTGATAGTGTGATCGGCCTGTTGTTGCGGACCGTGAGGTCATACGAACGATGCCCGGTGGCGGAACTTTTTTTTCTTTTGACATCGATCGTGTACAATTTTTCAACGCCATTTCCGTGACGGAAATACGTCACTGAAGTCTTGGGGGGGCCCCGGCATCAAACACTTTCGTGTTAAAAAAACCGCCAGGCCTGCGCGGAACGCGCAGCACAGTCACAGCGAAAGCTGGAAGGGCGGCCTTTCTAGAGCCTTTTTTCAACGCCAATTTTTCAACGCCATTTCCGTGACGGAAATACGTCACTGAAGTCTTGGGGGGGCCCCGGCATCAAACACTTTCGTGTTAAAAAAACCGCCAGGCCTGCGCGGAACGCGCAGCACAGTCACAGCGAAAGCTGGAAGGGCGGCCTTTCTAGAGCCTTTTTAAACACTCTTGGGGCAACTACTACGAGCGCACTTACATTTATTTATTTATTTATTTATTTATTTATTTATTTATTTATTTATTTATTTATTTATTTCAGACAACCAGTATACAAAGTTGCCTAGGGGATCGGCGTAAAGGCAAAGAAAGCCTGACAAAGCGCCAATCCCCCGTGTACACACATGAAAAACCAGTTATACATACAATAGAATGAAACATTGCGATTTTTCAGGAATGAAGCCATTAGACACAAGATTATGTACATAACTATAATTAATGCATGAGTAATAAGGATAACGACTTATGTACATGGTACCCACTACGCCATAAATCATCATAATTTTTGTGTAGTGGGGAAGCGTCTACTATACCAATATTCTTCATTCTTCGGAAAAGCGCTGTACCCGCTACACACTTGTAACGCATTATGTGCACTTTGTTGCTTCTGTGGCTGACGACGATGAAGAATTATGCCATTTTGTAATGGGTTGGAGCATTGAACGACCCACTCGTTACGCAATTCGTATTGTGTGACGCCTGGTTGTTACTTTACTGCTCTAAAACGCTTACAACACACGTTAACGCGATTTCTTACCCGACATGAAGCCTGCATAGGATCAGTTTGCACCGCAGTTTCAAGCAGCGGCGTAGCTCAGTGGTAGAGTGCTGGGCTGCCATGCAGAGGACCCGGGTTCGATTCCCAGTCTGTCATAGGTGATGTTTATTTATTTAGTTTTGTTTCTTATTTCGTGCGATATTGGTTACGGACACCGGCGGCGGCGGCGGACAACTACGGCGCAAAAACGACCCTTGTTGTGATCTCATAACAGCTTTCGCTCTAAAAAACCTTCAGTTACTGTCAATGTAATGCTTTCTAAGAATTGAGATAAAAAGCAAACTATCTTTGTACTTTGTTAAAGGTGAATTAGCCTGTACAGCAATAAAAAGATTGATCTAGGGCTTTTCTTGCAGTGAAGGAAATTTGTTTTGGCATTTCTAGGGATAATACGTCGTCTTAGGCTGGTATCACTGCCAGACGCATTTCTCTCAATCTACGCATTGTGAAGCTGCAAAGTCGAGGACTCTCAAAGGAGGAAATTCTTCAGGAAGCACACCACATGTATTTGCTCCTTTTCGAGGAACATCACGCACATGCGAGACCCAGGTTAAGCTTTCGCTGAAAGTAACCCCCCGATATTTTAGCATATTTTGCTGTGTCAATCTTTTTTATTTCCTGAGGTATTACTCTAAGCTATGATAATTTTTACGAGTGCGTTTTTAACAGAACAGCTATCGTTTGTGCAGCATATATAGCCAGAGAATTTGTCCTGCTGCCTTGGCGTAATTTTGCAGCGTTTCATCAGCTAATAATTCGAGCTGAGACATATCGTCGGACTGCAAGAGCAGGCTTGCATCGTTCGCGTAAACTTAAAATTGGGCGCACTGGGTAACCCATTATATATTGTTTACGCATATGTAAAATAACACATGGCAGTGAACATTTGATTGCCCTGTGCAACACTGGTATACTAACCGCTGGTAGCAAAGAACTTTTTTCTTTGGTTAACACGCAATCTCTTGTGTGCTCTACATCAGATTTAGAAGATTTAGGGCGATATCACGTAAACCGTAATGCTCCAGTTTAGTAAACAAAGTTTCATCATGTATTCTGTAAAAAACTTTCGAAAAATCACTCTGCATACTTAACGAGAGCACATATTTCCTTTAAAGCCATTAAAAATTACTTTTTTCTGTGTTAGTGAGACGGGTTGAGTTGATCAGAGGGAGATGTTACAAGTAACCGTATCATCAGGAACTATTTCTTACGCCCATTGCTATTCAGCTGACTGATAATTGTTCCAAGTTATTCCAGCGTTCTCGTTTCTCTGTAAGGTTTAGAAAAACCTCATTTCAGTGGTCGAAGAACACGATGTAATTAGTGCATAAAATTGTCAGACGAGATTCTACAGCTCACCGTCTTGGACAGTTCACAGAAATTGCGTCAATCGATTCTCTCTAGCTTTACTGAAACCTGTAAGGCTGCACCGCAATTTCACAGCATCGAAAATTGACAGGCACTTGCGCAGCAATATGGTAAAATAAATTACTGTACCTAGGCATATCCAAGTGTAATTCGTTGACTCTCGTTGACTATGTTCTACAAAGCATTCAATGCGCAAAAATATCGCACTTTGCCGTTAGTCAATCTCGCGACTGAAGGGCTCGTTTGGTGTCGGAGCTACCGGCTCTGGCACGATGGTCTTATGCTCGCAAGCATCGTATGGTAAAAGCCACACAAACATGTATACCCACACGTTTGTGGAAAGGGATAACCATCATGATTACGCAGGTTACTGGCGAGCTTCGGAACATCTTCGAAGAAGACGACGACGACCGCAAGAAACGGGAGAAAAAGACGCTGAAAAAAAGGGAGAATGCAGTGACCGCATTAAAAGGTGAGGCTTGAGGACGCCAGGAAATAAAGAAATCCACGCACATCCAGAAATTGAATCATGACGAGTGGGCGAAGCTCTGGGTATCGTATGGGTGAGTAACCGTACGTTGCCCCATATAATGTAAATTGAGTGGCCAAAAGTGACATAGAGAGCCGACGACAAAGCTAGGTCCTGAGGCCCATAATGTCTACGTAGGAGTCGCCGACTAGTATAAAGGGTTTGTGGTTGTAGGTTTTTTTATATTGTGTCACAATTGTGATCGTTGTTCGTCTATTATAAACCTTTTTTTTTTATCACATACACACATGTTTCGACTATAGCAACGGTTCCCTATATACCATGACAGCGGACAGTGAGAGTCGACGACAGAGCTAGGTCCTAAGGTTCATAATGTGTACGTTGAAGTCACCGACTGGTGTAACGGGGTTTGTGCTTATAGGTGTTTTATATTGTTCAGTCGAAAATATGAATAATAATAGTCTATTGTCAAACCTCTTTTTGTGTCTCACATATGTTTCGACTGCCATGACAACGGACGCCGTGGACGGAGAAGCCTCACCCTGCTTCGCCTCTAAAAAGATAGCGCAGCTTGACTGACTTAACGTCGCTTAGACAGGTGAGACAGTGGAGCTGGTGGCTTTTGCTTAGTTTTATGGTCTCTTTTACTAAGTACTATTCTAGCAATGGCGTATCGGTGACAACGTGGTGCCACTAAACCGTCCGTGAGCTCCAGCTACAGCCTTTCTTTTTCGGCGACGGAAGTTTCCCGGGATTCGCAAGCCAGCGTCGGATTCTCTTCGGCGATGGGCGGCCAAATAGTTTTAGGAGCTTGCTCGGCAAGCGTCTTAAGCTCGCGCCTTGTCCGGCGGCAGCGGCGATGGCGGTGGCGTGTACACGCCGCTCAAGGCGCCGGCTTTCCGGTGATTTCAAGAATGCTCACTAGATGGCGGCCCCGCTCAAGGCAACGCACACCACTCTCGGCACGTGCGCTTCGTTTCTCTTCGCTGGGAGCTCACGCAGTGAACACTCTTCGTTACCGCTCGGCCGCATGAACACGTATATATAATCTATATAGTTCATGCATCATAAAGCAATCATGTTTAAACAGAAACGAGTGCCCGAACTCATCCAGGGACGCCCTTCTTGTACTTTGCAAAAGAACATCTCTTGTGTACATATAATGTATATAGTCCATCAAAACGTATATGGTGCATCCAAATGTCAATTAATAAACATTGTGTATGTACTGTATGTATAACAACGTTGTCACGTCTATATATGATGGTAGGAGATGTGTACGAAGGATTAGCGGGTTACCCGATCATCTCCGAGCAAGCTCCTATAACATCATTCACTTTGTGGATATGGCGGTGAATTTTTTTTTCCTGACGAGCCTTGTCGGGGCGTAGTCGTGACACCACCTGCCTAGATCGAACATCGGTGTCCTCGGCTCTTCGCTGTCGCTTAGCTTCGGCTTCCTTTGCTCGGAACGTGGGATGGGCACATCGTGGTTGAGCCCATGCTCGAGCAGGTTCCCGCCGTTTCTCTAGCAGCACTGCTTCTTCTGGGAACAGTAACGCTATCTCTCCCAGAAAAGTGCCGCACCACCGTTACGCTGCCGTCTCTCTCACCTTGGCTCCGCCCATCTGTCTCTCCCTTTCTTATCTTCGCTGCTCTCCGCACACCTGTGTCAAAATATCATCATCAAATGCCAGAAGAAGTAGACTTCTCCCTAGCGCGAGTGAGTGCTACTTCACTTCTTCAAATGAACAGATTTGGTTCGAAGCAGTCACTGGTCTCGACCGTCTTATCAATGGTGCCGTGAACCAGGATACTACCTCCCCGCCCGCAAGAAAGGTCTACTTGACACGGAGCAGCAGAGAGGAAAATGGTGGAGGAGCAGAGGATCGACATGGATCGAGCGGCGAGTCCACGGTGTTCAGCATAAGCTTCGAAACTAGTGACTGACAAGTAATGCGTCATTGTTACCTGCCTAAAAGTGAGCAAGGAAGTGATATCGAAGAAAAGGAAAGTGCTTCACTCCCAGATCACGCAGCTTATTAACGCAGCCGAACAGCAAATTAGTGATGGAGCTAACGAGAGCAGTTGCTCACAACGCAGGCGCAGATTAGAGAAATAAGCGATAGCCTCAAGAGCACCAACGAACAAATGGAGAAGTTTCGGACAGAAGACAGTGCCGAAGCTGAATTCGAAATAGTTACAGAGTATGAGATGAAAATAACGGCGATCTTGTCTAGAATAGAATTCACACTTCGAGATCCTGTACAAACGGATTTAAACGACAGGACAAGTCAGGCGGTGTCAACAAGTGCAGGACGGGACGCTACGGAGATACTTGAACTCCCGAACCTTGAAATGATGAAGTTAATCGGAAAAGCTTTGGAGTGGAACCACGTTTGGGCTCTGTACGAGTCGGCAGTTCACCTGAGACCGAATATGAGCAAAGGACAGAAGTTCAAATATTTGTTAGCATCGCTAACCGGATAGGCGGCGGCTGCTATTGAAGGGCTGCAGTACTCGGCAGAAGATAACTATGACGAAGCAATCAAAATGCTACAAACAAATTCGGAAATCGCGAACATTCAATTGAAATGCACATGAATGATCATTTGAGTTTAGAGAAAGTGAGGGCTGCTCAAGATACTGATGACCTAAAAGCTGGTGCAGAGATTCAACACTTTGGCACTCAAATCACTGAGAGTGTAAACCTAGATCTACGCACCGATGTTGCTGCCAGTATTGAAAAGAGCAATTCCCCCCAGAATTATAAGGGCAGTCAAAAGAAGCTATGACAACCAGCCCAGCCACGGAAGGCAGCGCCCAGAGCAACGCCCAGAGTTGAGGCCACGGAAGGCAGCGCTCACAGTTGAGGCCAAGACTCAACTATCCATATCTAACGTTCGATCTATCCTAGATTACACTTGTACTGTAGTGTGAGATCCGTGGAAGGCATGTGACGTGTCCAATTTAGAAAGAATTGAAAACATGGCTTTTCGGTTCGTCTGCAGTGGTTTTACCAGAAATTTGGGTGTTTCAAAGCAAAATAAACGCTTGGTTGTGAACTTCTACACAAACGAAGGGAATATCTGAGATTGAAACTTTTTCACAACGTATTTCATAGTCGAACAGGTCTGGACCCCTCACGAAACATTTGCAAGCAAGATTACGTTTCGCAGCGACTATATCGTGCAAATAAGATAAAGGAAATAAGCTGCCGGACTGACGCATTTAAAATGTCATTTTTTTTCCGGGACGATAAGCCAGTGCCTTCTGAATTAGCAGAAATTACTTCACATGAAGTACTTTCAAGTTAACTTCAGGGTCCCCAGTATTGTACTGGCGCGTTTGTGTAAGGACGAAATGTTACTATAAACGTACTTTATATTGTGTACTCCCTTGTACCACTACGTACGTTGACATTCAATTGCGTTAATATTGTAATGTTGAAGTGTGGGAATCTGTATTCTGTATTGAAATATTGTATTCCTCACCCCCCCACTGTAATGCCCTCGAGCGCTGTGGGTACTATGATAAACAAATAAATAAAAACGCAACAGGATAATCATGCGAGGAAAACCTGAACAGACTTCTGCTATTCTTGAGAGAGCAAGCATCTTTTAGGGAGGAAACTCAACGGGAGCAGGAGATGATAGTTGCGAAACAAAGATATAACGGAAGTACTGATATTCACTTGCGCGGTAATGATATTGATACTGTTGCCGTAGAAAAGTGCAACAAAAGCTTTACAGTGATCAGAAGGGTTTCCAGTTGGGCTTGTTGGTTCATTAGGACGAGTAATGTGGCGCATAGGACGGCACAAAGGAAAGAACACTGTGGCACACGCTGAGGGCAAACTATGAACAGTTTAGTGGCGGGAGTAAAGGGACCCTTTCATACATTTTTACGACAACAGTGTGCATCGCAGTAGTGAGAAGCAAGAAAAAGTGTATGACTGCGGAAAAAATTAAAATCGCGAAAACATCACCGTATACGTGACGATTTACCAGAAACGCACATGACAGTGGTAGAATATCATTACAAAAAATTCGGCAGGTCTCACTAATTGTGGGAATCGGTTTCGTGGGAAGGGGACAGCCAATAATTGTCTACGCTGAATCCTTTTTGGCGTTTAGCCAAGCGTTACAAGGTGAATCGACATGTTTCTGTAAGTGTAGTAGTCGTGTGCACATCGTGGGCTTATCAGGAACGTCGACTACGTTCTTGTTTAAAGGGTAACATTTTGTCTGACGTAACGTCAGCACTCACGCCAGAGCAAAGACGTCGGTATTATTGAAAAAAAGTGCACTTTACGACGCGATGATATGAATTTCATGCGGAACTTTCGTTGGCGTATTCCTCCGCGGTTGAACATAGCTTGCTGAATCATAGGCTTACGAATGTAATGTTTATTATACTGCTATAAAAGCGGAGTCAATACTGGAACCACAAGTGACGTTACCCCGACATGATACGTGTATGATACAAGTAGATATGTAATGTTCATTCCTTTGTTATAGAATTACATAGCCAGCACTGCTACCACGATTGAGTTGCACTGATATTAAGCCTGCATAAGGTCTTTTTATGAAGCTGCTTCAAGACCTGTTGTGCTCTGTCGTAGAATGCCTGACTGCCACGCAGAATGCTTTGGTTCAATCCCTGCTCTGATCCCCGTTTTAGGGGCAAAGCACCTTAGAGCCGAGGCTTGTCCGTCCATCCGCGCCCGGCCGTCACGGGGAGATTCATGGATGTGTGACACAAAAAAATGTTTAACAATAGTCTAATATCAGTCATAGTTGTGACGGAACAATATAAGACATCTATAAGCACAGAGCCTTTATACTAGTCGGCAACTTCAACATACACTCGTGTTAAAATTACCAAATTTCTGATCTCGCCGTTTCTGGGTAGATATAAACTGTCAATCACCTGTGGCACATACTCGCATACCTGTGGCACATACCCGCCGATGTGAATAAAAGCAGGTTTACAATAGACGAACGACAATCATAATTGTGACGAAACAATATAAAACACCTACGAACCCATTATACTAGTCGGCGACTTCAACGTAGACATTATGGACCTTAGGACCTAGCTTTGTCGTCGACTCTTTATGTCACTTGATCTTACTTTGTTACTCAATATGCATTATATGGGGCAACGCTCGGGCAACTCATCCATACCATACCCAGAGCTTCACCCACTCATGATTCAAGTCGTGGAGATGCGTGTATTATTTATTCTTTGCATTCGTCGGGTCAACGCTGCCAATGTCGGTTTTTCTTAGTCTGTTCTCCTCCTTCCTGGATAGATATAAATTGTCAATCACCTGTGGCGCGTACCCGCATACAGCGACCCGTGGTATACGGGTATGTGCCACACGTGTCTGAAGGAAAGCGTTTGACGACGTACGCGACGTGACCTTCACGCTATTCATGTCACGACCACACAGTCATATTCGTCAGACCCTCTTACCCTCATATAGAAATTTTGGTCCACACCAATTTAAGGAGACGATAATGAGAGCACATATACGTAGGCGGCTAGATACATAGATACATTGATAAAAACGTTCCAAGTGCCTTAGGTTTGCTAATAAAAGCTTCGCATTTAAGAGCATCAGCGTACACATGCCCTGTAAATCAGGTGTGCCAGTTCCTTCTTAGATAACGAAATGGAATTGGTGGGAATACCAGCAGGACCAAAAGAAAACAGAAGGAGCCGAGACGAGAAAAAGAGACAGAAAGAGGAATGATGCTGGACTATCAACTGACTTTAATTCGATGAAACCACGAACAAGAAACAGATATGAGCAGACGCGCAGACAGGAAATGCTTCCTACGGGCACGGGTGGAAATCTACCGACTCATTGCAAGGCGTGCGGTTGCGACTCTCTATTCAGAAATGTTTTGGTGACTGGAAGGGCTGATACACAGAAGCAGCGTGAAATTATTGAAGCGTTTCAGATCTGCAAACTTGGTCCTGATAAGTGTGTGAGCGCGCCATCTGTGTTTCTGAATGACAAAGAGCTCCGGTATCTTGATGGTGATTCCAGCCTGTAGTGATAGGGGCATTTTTGTGTGATTGCTGTTTGCGCGCACGCTCATATCGGCTCTTGATCGCGGTTCCATCGAATTAAAGTCAGTTGATAGTCCAGCATCATTCCTGTTTCTGTCTCTTTTTCTTGTGTCGGTTCCTTCTGGTTTCTTTTGGTTCTGCTGTTATTCCCACCAAGACCATGTACCAACTTGCTCAACAAGCCACCCTAATGAACGAGATGGAAGCGTTGCTAATACATCAGCCATTTAGACTTGTGACGGCGTGGGCTTCGATGCTGAGGCTGGCCATTTAGCGATAAGCAACGTTTAAATTACCTGCCTCATTATCGAAGCCCAAATCGTCACAAGTCTAAATGGCCGATGTATAATCACAGCTTCCATGTTGTTATCTAAGAAGGAACTATAGCATATCTGTGTGACACGGCACGTGTACGCTGATGTCTTTGTATTTATTTTCTACCACTGTCGTGCGCGTTGCTTTTGGTAAATCACCACGTGTACGTTGATGTTTTCGTGATTTGAATTTTCGCAGCTGCTGTCGTACGTCTTTTGTTAAATTTGCCTGCTGCAATGCGCGATGCTGTCATGTAAATGTATCAAAGGATCCCTTACTCTCGTCAATAAAATGTTGCTAGTTTACGCTCGGTGTTTGTGTTATCGTGCTCCTTTTGTCACGTCCTACGCGCAACACCACTCCTCCTTTACACTCATCTTACGGAAAACAACTGCCATGCAGTGAAGCACGCAAAGAATCAGAAGGGGCCACTGTCACAGGACATAGTCTGCCTTCTGAAACGCCAGTGTTTTTTTTTTTGTTTGTTTCGAGCTCATTTCACAGAAACTCCGGCGTCGGCGTCAGTGTCGGCGTTGGCGTCGTTGGTTGTGAGCGAAAAATCAGAGTCTCGTCCATGACCGAAAAATGCATCTAAAATGCATCCATCTTTTCGTCGCCTTCGTACACGTGTTATCGTAAAGACCGCGCTACACGAAGAGGGGGGAGTAGCGATTCTTGTAAAAAGCACGTTGCCGTCGGTACCATTACCTCCCATTAACTTGGACCATGAAAGCGTTCTTTGTAAAATTAATTTCTCGGGCAATCAGATCGTTGTCGCGGGGCTGTACAGGCCGCCTGGCGCTAATCCCAATTTCTTGTTAGATCTGTACGATCACCTAGACAGATACCGAAATCAGAAGCTAATTATTGCCAGAGATTTCAATCTTCCTAGTATTTATTGGTGTTCGCTGACGTGTGGCCCCACTGATGTGACCAGTTCTGAAGTTTTATTGGACATGATGCTGGCGTACAGCTTATGTCATACCGTCTTGCTTCCTACACGTGCAACCCCTACATCATCTTCAATCTTAGACCTAGTTCTGTGCTCATCTGGCCTTGGCGAGTGCACAACTCAAGTCCGCGTGGGTATTTCAGACCGTAACTTAGTCTATTTTACATGTGTGCTTCCACGTAATTCTCATTCGTGCAACCCTAAATCGATAAAAGTTAAAAACTACGATGCAGCTGATGACTCAAACATTATACTTCATTTGGAAGACGCCCTTCTTTCTTTTTGCGATGATAACGTCAACACATTGTGGACTAAGTTTAAAAGATGCTGCCAGCACTGCATTGATACCTTTATTCCAGATAAAATGAAAAGGATAGGTCGAGATAACCCATGGATATCGAGAGAAATTATTCAATTAAAACGCAAAATAAAACGTTATAGAAAACAGAAATATGATAGGACTGTTATATCTAATTTAGCTCTCAATCTAAAGTTAAAACTACAAGAATCTAGAGAACGCTACTTTACTGTTAAGCTCGGTCGCTTTGTGACGGAAAATCCTGCAAAATTCTGGCAGTTTTTGTCCCAGAAGGATTCTCGCAAAATAAATGAAATTTCTGTGAACGGAAGTGTTCTTACCGATAAAAAAGAAATAGCTGAGTCATTCAACATGTTTTTTCAAAGTGTTTTTACGAAGCCATGCTCTTCGATGACACAGTCGCTTTCCGAAGAATTCCACGATAATGAAAATAATAACACCCTTAGTATATCTACTGAAGGCGTGACTGAGCTTCTCCTGCGCTTAGACATTAAGAAGTCTCCGGGAC
This sequence comes from Rhipicephalus appendiculatus, assembly GCA_030522465.1. Taxonomy (NCBI): domain Eukaryota; kingdom Metazoa; phylum Arthropoda; class Arachnida; order Ixodida; family Ixodidae; genus Rhipicephalus; species Rhipicephalus appendiculatus. The sequence goes on from JALIZH010019914.1 coordinate 803,166, forward strand.
CGGATAACATTCCAAACGCGTTTCTCAAAAGATATGCAGTGCAAGTCGCTCCCCTTTTAGCAATAATTTTTCAGAAGTCTATCGATACGGCCTCGTTACCTGACGACTGGCGTGTCGCAAAAGTAATTCCTGTTTTTAAAAAGGGTTCCCCATTACAGGTAGGTAACTACCGTCCTATCTCCCTGACTTCTTGTTCGTGTAAGACGCTTGAGCATATATTAGCAAAATACATAAACGATTTTTTAGCGCAACACCATGTAATAACTGATGCACAACACGGCTTCCAGCATGGATACTCCACAATAACTCAATTAATCACAACAGTTCATGAATTTACCAAGGTTCTTGACAAAGGGGGTCAGATTGATTTTACACTTTTAGACTTTTCCAAGGCGTTTGACAGGGTAGTGCATACAAAGTTAATATTAAAAATGAGAGCAACTGGATTACCCTTGCATATTATTCACTGGGTTAATACATACCTATCTCATCGAAAACAGTACGTTAGCATTGACGGATCCAGTTCGCGATTTCCAGATGTGCACTCAGGAGTTCCGCAGGGGTCCGTCCTGGGCCCGCTTCTCTTTAATATATATATTAATGACATTCAAGATGTAGCGGACTCGTCTGTGTGCTTGAAATTATTCGCAGATGACTGCGTCATATTTACGCCTGTAAATTCTGTACACGATCAAATCACTTTGAATGACACTTTAAATAAATTGGCAATTGCAACAAATGGGAAATGGTAATTAACCTTCAGAAAACTGTGCACATGAGCATCACTAACAAATGCGACAAACTTTCTTTTGCCTACTGTATAAAAGATAACCCCCCTTGAAGAAGTTCAGGCGTGCAAATATTTAGGAATTACATTAAATTCCAGTCTTAACTGGTCGACCCATATAAATGGACATATGCTCTACAGCCCGAAAGAAATTAGGCCTCCTGAAACACAAATTGGGCGAATCGCCCCCTTCTCTTAGATTGATGACGTACAAAACAATTATTAGGCCCTCTTTGGAATACGGCAGTGCTGTTTGGGATCATTATACCGAAGTCAATATAGAAAAACTCGAAAAAATTCAAAGATTAGCCGTCCGCTACGTTTACAAACGATTCAGACGTCTTGATTCCCCTTCAGATATGCTACGGACGGCCGAATTAGAACCACTATCTGAAAGAAGAAAACAGGCACGTTTGAATTTCTTGTCTTCGGTTTATTTTGGTAAGCTCGGAATAAACTCTGACGACTACTAGCAGAAGCACATCGGCCGAGCCTCACGTCATAAGCACAGCCATTGCATCAAACCTGTATTCGCAAGAACTAATTTATATAAACATTCATTTTTCCCGCGAACAATCACAGAGTGGAACTCATTACCATCTACTTCACTCTTGCTACGCAAAAAGTTCTGATCATTTTGATTTTTTGTATGCGTGTTTATGTACATCCTCTCCTGCTTGGACTACTGTCTGCAGTATTGTACAAAATAAAAAATAAAAAAAATAAATAAATAAAATAAATTATAAATATTTTCGGTTTGAAGTGAGAATGGAGACCAGGACGTCTGCGTGGCGAGCAGGTGTTCTACCACAGCGCCACATCATTGCTTGCAACGTCTTTGGAAAAAAGAACACTATATGAATGTCGTGTAGTGGAAGGAGTCTCATTCAGGCATGTAATATTGCGTGCCAGAATCCTCAAACCGCACCGGGCGTCAAAACAAGTCAATTGCGCAACCCTAGCTGGTTTTAAGCAGCTCAGCCGTTACGAAGTGTGCAGCTGCGCAAGTGCCCGTGGCACCTGACGGACGAGTAGTGGGCACTTCGCCAATTAGCGAAGGCGCAGTGGGCAATTAGCGACTGTACATTCACTAGGCATTCAGGATAGCTTGAAAATGTTACGCGCACCAACGTTGCTTTCCTTGCGGCACGGTTGAAGGCGATTCGCACAGCGCCCGATTAAACTATCGCGTTCTACTCTTGAAGGCAAAGCTGAATCGTCCTCCAAGCTTTTTTTTTTTTGAGGATGGATTTTTTGGGCCCCACAAATAGCTCCTCAGACCCCATTTGGGACTCACTGTTCTAGAACAACCAACGAATTTGCGCGACTGCGGACTCCGTCGTTGGACCATATCTTTGTTCGTTTCCTTCCTTCAGGTTCCCTTGCAAAGGCACACAGATGCTCCGAATTTTGAACCTTCAGAAGTACGCATAATGTGACTGTTTAGGAAGTTTTGTCTTTAAGTTACTCGCAATTTGCTAACGCAAATTAGTCGTTTCATTTCTTAATCAATGAGTAAGGTAAATGATTACCTACAGGGTTCGTGGTATGCCACTTGGTCCGGTGAAGCAATTCTCAAATAACCAGTATTCACCACAAAGAAAAAGACACAACGGGTCACGTCGTATGTACTGAAACATCAATTTAAAGTAACCCAGAGCTGAGGTAGCTAGCCTTTTAGAATGAAACATTTGTTTTCTTTTGGAACAGCACAGAACGCCTAATGGCTATCTATGCTGAACCTAAAAACAAATTGGCGCGTTTCTAAATGTTGACTTTGCCTTGAATACGCGCTGAGTCTTAATAACCCTACACTGTATTTCTGCTATCGTTAGCAGGGCCCTCGGGAGTAGACGACTCATCCAGCGCGGTGCCTGCTGGCAGCGATGCTGCTGCAACGGCGTCCAAGGGGACCTCTACCGACGAAGACAAGTTCAAGAAATGGCTTCTGGATGAGTACTACCGCACCATGGCGCTATCGTTCGCTAGTATGCGCCGCAAGCGTATGGCCACGCATCAAGACACATTGGACCTCCGCCAGGTCAAGAGGACGGCGCTGGCACCGTCCACGCCGGTCGCTGGCACTGCTGACGACCAGTTTCAGGCATGTGCAAGCTATTCAGCGGTTACTATGCACGACAGAACATGACTTCGTGCAATGTCTATTTTCTTACCTACATTCCAAGATAGTCATACGTACCTGTTCACTTAATGTGCGAGGAAATATTTTCAGACGTTAGAAAAGATTCGATCTATTCATTTTATTTATTTTGCACGTTGTCTACCTTGCCACATCGCCCCATTGCGCCGTCTTCGTTAGCTCTGAACCTGATGCATGTGTGTCGCCATACCCTCCGCGCATGGAGGCCAGATGTAAGCATATTGTAGCGACGCGGAAAGCCCAATAACAAGGTCTGTATTCGGAGACGTTCGCAAGAGAAGCACATCGTCCAGCCTCCTGAGAGGAACGGCTGCTCACATGCCGTTCTATCCTAATGCCTTGACGTCATCTTTTAGTCGCCACATCAGCCTGCCTTCCAAGAAAACACGGCCCTGATGCCTTATGGTCACGGCAGCACGGGCTGTACCGAGTTTGAAGTTTGAAATTTATTTCATCACAGCGTTGGAATGTTTACATTTTTTTTCTTACACTCATGCATGAAACAATACAGCCGTGATGTGGAATGCGGGAAAAAAGCAGCGATACAAACGCAGCTTGACAAGCCCCACAATCCAGCAATACAAGGCAGAAAAAGTAGCAGCATTCGTCAATTCATCTAACAAGTAAATAGATACATAACTGCATCGTTGAATTCGCACAAGAAATCTAACGTACAAAAACAAAAGAAAATGCACACAGGATTGCACTCCTTGCAGAAATACAAAAAGTATAAAGAAACAAAATACAAAAAAATCTTTGAAACTGCAGAGTTATGTACTACTTTTTATCTTTAGTTATCTTCCTTTACATCATGTTAGTAAAAAAAAAGATTGGACATCTTCTGTCGCGAAAAAAGGCGCAATCGCTCTAATGCAAAATTGAATTGAGTGTGTGTGGCAGTGAATGTTTCAGCATTTGGAGACCATAGTTTGTTCGGAAACGGGTAACCTTCCGATAATCGCTCTGTCCATTGGGTCTAGACGCCGTAAAGACGCCAACAAACAATATTCATGCATGTTCTGAAATCTTAACACTTTGAATTTATTGAATAAAGACAAGGTATGTGCATTATATTTGGCATGTGCAATAGAACGTAATGCATTTTTTTAAGTAGGAGTAATTTCTGCTTTGATTGCAAGGTGCCAGTATCCCACACCAAAAGACCATAGTGTAGCTGTGAACAAAAAAAAACGTATTATAAATTGTTAACACCTGAGTAGTCGGTAAAAATGACTGACATCTCCTGAGCATGCCTAGCACCTCACATAACTTGTTGCTTACCATTTCACTGTGTGAATCCCACAACTTATGTTCATGAAAAATTATTTCCAATGCTTTAGCTGTCGAAGAAAAATCAATGACAGAATTGAGGGGGTGTAGCTTCGTAGTAGCTTTGTACGTTGTTCCTTTTGAACGAAACAGAACGGCTTTGGTTTTTCATACAGTTGATTCGTAATGAGTTTACAGTCGACCATGCATACAAGTCATCTAGCGTCGTGTTTGCTGCTGAAAGAAGATCATTTACATCTACACCTGTGAAAAACAAGGCAGTGTCATCCGCATGTCGTTAACAGAAATAATAAAAAGTAACGGTCCCAATATACTACCTTGGGGTACACTTTGAGCAACTTCTTGTAAAGATGATTGTTCTGTGTTAATGCTTACGCGCTGTAGCGTATTGCTCAAATAACTGGTGATTAAGTTCAGTGCGTTTCTTCGTATTTTGCAATAGGGTAATTCTTTAAAAAAGCATTGCGATTTACGCAGTCGAAGGCTTTTGAAAAGTCAACAAATATACCTAGCGTAAGTCTCCTGTCTTTTACATTGCCTAGTATAATTTCCTTTTGCCGTAACAATGTTACTTTTGTCGACAGCCCTGACCTGAAACCGTATCGAGATGGCGTAATTACCGAATGTTTTGCAAAGAAGTTCGGCAATATTATAAATATTAACTTTTATATGGGTTTTGGAAACAATGGTAGAACATATGTGGGCCTATAGTTTTAAGAGACAGGAAGAGAGCAGAGTGGGTCAGGGAACAAACGGGGGTTAAGGATATCATAGCTGAAATCAAGAAGAAGAAATGGATATGGACCGGGCACGTAGCACGTCGGCAGAATAACCGCTGGTCATTAAGGGTAACTGACTGGATTCCAAGAGATGGCAAACGCGTGAGGGGCAGACAGAAAATTAGGTGGGTAGATGAGATTAAGAAGTTTGCAGGTATAACGTGGCAGCAGAAACCACAGGACCGGGATGATTGGCGAAACATGGGAGAGGTCTTTGCCCTGCAGTGGGCGTAGACAGGCTGATGATGATGATGATGATGAATGCGATAGCGTTAAACAGCTCGTTTCACAGAACTTTCGGCGTCGGTGTCGGTGTCGGCGTCGTTGGTTGTGAGCGAAAAATCATCTTGCCCGTGACCGAGAAATCGACAAACATACAAATAAAATAAATAACTAATATTTCCGGGTCCAAGTGAGGATTGAACCCGGGCCGTCTGCGTGGCAAGCAGGTGTTCTAGCACACAGTGACGCCTCTGCTTGGAAACACAGTGAAAATAAGTTCCTCTGCTCGGACATGCATTGAAAATCAATATCATGCTTCGCAAACGCAAGAGTCCTTAATATAGGCTTCGCAATATAACATGTAATATCCCAAAAAACGGCAGGAAGGGGAGATGGAAGCTTGCGATGAAAAAATCCGTAAACAGGGCTCGAGCACACAAGCCCTGTTTACGGATTTTTTTCATGTAATATCCCAAAAATATTGCGTGGTACTAGCGTACATTGCCACCGGGCGTCAGAATATGGGACAATCATAACGATTTCATAAATTAAAGCTGGCCACCCATTACAAACGGCACAAACCTTACTGCGCGTATCCCCTAACAACACGTAGTGGGTGCATGGCAGGTATGCACTAAGTGGTTGAAGTAGGCACTCGGGACAGGATATCGCTATCGCGTTCAACTCTTAAAGGCAAAAATAAATGGTCTCCCAATTTTTCCTTTTCACGGCAGCAGAACCGTGTGACAATGTTCTTTTCATGTTATTAAGTTGAGACGTGATGAAATTTGTCGCTGGGCGTGAGAGGACACTGTGCAGCTTCTCCAATCTGCATCATAATGCCTGCACCATCCTCACCCTGAGGCACTGGTACGCCCTTCATTTCCACATTAATAAGCCTCGAGTACAGCTCCAGTTCCGCAACTCTTCTAGTCAGCGCCTCATTTTGCGCAGCTGGTTCCTTGTTAGCTAGGGCCAATTGATCTTGTTTCGTTTTGATAGAGTCGAAACTTTCAGAGAAATTGAACACCCTCACTGAGAGAGGCATGTTCGCTGAGACCCCTCCTGTGCGAGCTTCTTTTTAATCTTACCTGTTAGTTCGTTTTCAAGAGTTTTAAGACTAGAGCGAACCAAAGACTCGAGTGCTTCAATTTTGTGCCAATGCAGCGTATGACGGCATCGCAGCCTATACACAAACGGTAACAAATACACAAACAAAATAAACAGGTGCTAGGAGTCACCAGTTGCGGCGAAAGTGAAGTTCCTATCGCGTGTAGAAAACAAGGACACCAACCTACAGAGCATGTAGGAAGCAATCAGGACACAGGAAATGAGAATCAGGAAACAGGATATAGTTGCCACAACCACTACCTCAAAAACTATGCACGTCCACGGGAAGCGCCGTTATTTATCCTTGTGACGTCACGATAGTAGACGTCACAGATGTAAGTGATTTACAGGCCACTGGCAGTTTACGCACCGCCCACGTGCCTCGAGAACAGCTGTATCCAGATAACTTCAGAGCAAGTAGGAAGCAATCCGAGCAGGATCCAGTTGCCACAACCACTGCCTCAAAATGATCCACGTCCACGGGAACCGCCGTTATTTATCCTTGTGACGTCACGATAGTAGACGTCACAGATGTAAGTGATTTACAGGCCACTGGCAGTTTACGCACCGCCCACGTGCCTCGAGAACAGCTGTATCCAGATAACTTCAGAGCAAGTAGGAAGCAATCCGAGCAGGATCCAGTTGCCACAACCACTCCCTCAAAAATGATCCACGTCCACGGGAACCGCCGTTATTTATCCTTGTGACGTCACGATAGTAGACGTCACAGATGTAAGTGATTTACAGGCCACTGGCAGTTTACGCACCGCCCACGTGCCTCGAGAACAGCTGTATCCAGATAACTTCAGAGCAAGAAGGAAGCAACCCAAACAGGATCCAGTTGCCACAACCACTGCCTCAAAAATGATCCACGTCCACGGGAACCGCCGTTATTTATCCTTGTGACGTCACGATAGTAGACGTCACAGATGTAAGTGATTTACAGGCCACTGGCAGTTTACGCACCGCCCACGTGCCTCGAGAACAGCTGTATCCAGATAACTTCAGAGCAAGTAGGAAGCAATCCGAGCAGGATCCAGTTGCCACAACCACTGCCTCAAAATGATCCACGTCCACGGGAACCGCCGTTATTTATCCTTGTGACGTCACGATAGTAGACGTCACAGATGTAAGTGATTTACAGGGCACTGGCGCTTTATGCACCGCCCACGTGCCTCGAGAACAGCTGTATCCAGATAACTTCAGAGCAAGTAGGAAGCAATCCGAGCAGGATCCAGTTGCCACAACCACTCCCTCAAAAATGATCCACGTCCACGGGAACCGCCGTTATTTATCCTTGTGACGTCACGATAGTAGACGTCACAGATGTAAGTGATTTACAGGCCACTGGCAGTTTACGCACCGCCCACGTGCCTTGAGAACAGCTGTATCCAGATAACTTCAGAGCAAGAAGGAAGCAATCCGAGCAGGATCCAGTTGCCACAACCACTGCCACAACCACTTGTGATGTCACGATAGTGGACGTCACAGATCTGTCTGCCTCATCCTGGTTCCTCCTATGAAGACAGACAGGGACGTCGCTTACAGCGTCGTTCGAGTCTGTCTTCATCGAGGGACAGAGAAATGTCGATACCAGGGACAATGAGACACACACAGACGTCGCTGCGACGTCTGTGTATGTCTTCATCCGAAGGACAAAGATCAGACAGACACAGACGTCGCTTACCTCCGTGTCTGCCGCATCTTCGTTCCTCGTATGAAGACAGACACGGACGTGGCTTAGAGCGATGTTTGTGTCTGCCTCATCTTTGTTCCTCGTATGAAGACAGACACGAACGTGGCTGAGAGCGACGTTTATTTCTGTCTCATCTTTGTTCCTCATATGAAGACAGACACGGACGTTGCTTAGAGCGACGTTTGTGTCTGCCTCATCTTTGTTCCTCGTATGAAAACAGACACGAACGTGGCTTAGAGCGACGTTTGTTTCTGCCTCATCTTTGTTCCTCCTATGAAGACAGACACGGACGTGGCTTAGAGCGACGTTTATTTCTGCCTCATCTTTGTTCCTCGTATGAAGACAGACACCGGACGTGGCTTAAAGCGACGTTTGTTTCTGCCTCATCTTTGTTCCTCGTATGAAGACAGACACGGACGTGGCTTAAAGCGACGTTTGTTTCTGCCTCATCTTTGTTCCTCGTATGAAGACAGACACGGACGTGGCTTAAAGCGACGTTTGTTTCTGCCTCATCTTTGTTCCTCGTATGAAGACAGACACGGACGTGGCTTAAAGCGACGTTTGTTTCTGCCTCATCTTTGTTCCTCGTATGAAGACAGACACGGACGCGGCTTAGAGCGACGTTTGTGTCTGCCTCATCTTTGTTCCTCGTATGAAGACAGACACGGACGTGGCTTAGAGCGACGTTTATTTCTGCCTCATCTTTGTTCCTCGTATGAAGACAGACACGGACGTGGCTTAGAGCGACGTTTGTGTCTGCCTCATCTTTGTTCCTCGTATGAAGACAGACACGGACGTCGGCTTAGAGCGACGTTTGTGTCTGCCTCATCTTTGTTCCTCGTATGAAGACAGACACGGACGTGGCTTAGAGCGACGTTTGTGTCTGCCTCATCTTTGTTCCTCGTATGAAGACAGACACGGACGCGGCTTAGAGCGACGTTTGTGTCTGCCTCATCTTTGTTCCTCGTATGAAGACAGACACGGACGTGGCTTAGAGCGACGTTTGTTTCTGCCTCATCTTTGTTCCTCGTATGAAGACAGACACGGACGTGGCTTAGAGCGACGTTTGTTTCTGCCTCATCTTTGTTCCTCGTATGAAGACAGACACGGACGTCGCTTAGAGCGACGTTTGTGTCTGCCTCATCTTTGTTCCTCGTATGAAGACAGACACGGACGTCGCTTAGAGCGACGTTTGTGTCTGCCTCATCTTTGTTCCTCGTATGAAGACAGACACGGACGTGGCTTAGAGCGACGTTTGTTTCTGCCTCATCTTTGTTCCTCGTATGAAGACAGACACGGACGTGGCTTAGAGCGACGTTTGTTTCTGCCTCATCTTTGTTCCTCGTATGAAGACAGACACGGACGTCGCTTAGAGCGACGTTTGTGTCTGCCTCATCTTTGTTCCTCGTATGAAGACAGACACGGACGTCGCTTAGAGCGACGTTTGTGTCTGCCTCATCTTTGTTCCTCGTATGAAGACAGACACGGACGTGGCTTAGAGCGACGTTTGTGTCTGCCTCATCTTTGTTCCTCGTATGAAGACAGACACGGACGTCGCTTAGAGCGACGTTTGTGTCTGCCTCATCTTTGTTCCTCGTATGAAGACAGACACGGACGTCGCTTAGAGCGACGTTTGTTTCTGCCTCATCTTTGTTCCTCGTATGAAGACAGACACGGACGTCGCTTAGAGCGACGTTTGTTTCTGCCTCATCTTTGTTCCTCGTATGAAGACAGACACGGACGTGGCTTAGAGCGACGTTTGTGTCTGCCTCATCTTTGTTCCTCGTATGAAGACAGACACGGACGTCGGCTTAGAGCGACGTTTGTGTCTGCCTCATCTTTGTTCCTCGTATGAAGACAGACACGGACGTCGCTTAGAGCGACGTTTGTTTCTGCCTCATCTTTGTTCCTCGTATGAAGACAGACACGGACGTGGCTTAGAGCGACGTTTGTGTCTGCCTCATCTTTGTTCCTCGTATGAAGACAGACACGGACGTGGCTTAGAGCGACGTTTGTTTCTGCCTCATCTTTGTTCCTCGTATGAAGACAGACACGGACGTCGCTTAGAGCGACGTTTGTGTCTGCCTCATCTTTGTTCCTCGTATGAAGACAGACACGGACGTCGCTTAGAGCGACGTTTGTGTCTGCCTCATCTTTGTTCCTCGTATGAAGACAGACACGGACGCGGCTTAGAGCGACGTTTGTGTCTGCCTCATCTTTGTTCCTCGTATGAAGACAGACACGGACGCGGCTTAGAGCGACGTTTGTGTCTGCCTCATCTTTGTTCCTCGTATGAAGACAGACACGGGACGTGGCTTAGAGCGACGTTTGTGTCTGCCTCATCTTTGTTCCTCGTATGAAGACAGACACGGACGCGGCTTAGAGCGACGTTTGTTTCTGCCTCATCTTTGTTCCTCGTATGAAGACAGACACGGACGTCGCTTAGAGCGACGTTTGTTTCTGCCTCATCTTTGTTCCTCGTATGAAGACAGACACGGACGTGGCTTAGAGCGACGTTTGTGTCTGCCTCATCTTTGTTCCTCGTATGAAGACAGACACGGACGCGGCTTAGAGCGACGTTTGTGTCTGCCTCATCTTTGTTCCTCGTATGAAGACAGACACGGACGTGGCTTAGAGCGACGTTTGTTTCTGCCTCATCTTTGTTCCTCGTATGAAGACAGACACGGACGTGGCTTAGAGCGACGTTTGTTTCTGCCTCATCTTTGTTCCTCGTATGAAGACAGACACGGACGTGGCTTAGAGCGACGTTTGTTTCTGCCTCATCTTTGTTCCTCGTATGAAGACAGACACGGACGTGGCTTAGAGCGACGTTTGTTTCTGCCTCATCTTTGTTCCTCGTATGAAGACAGACACGGACGTCGCTTAGAGCGACGTTTGTGTCTGCCTCATCTTTGTTCCTCGTATGAAGACAGACACGGACGTGGCTTAGAGCGACGTTTGTGTCTGCCTCATCTTTGTTCCTCGTATGAAGACAGACACGGACGTGGCTTAGAGCGACGTTTGTTTCTGCCTCATCTTTGTTCCTCGTATGAAGACAGACACGGACGTGGCTTAGAGCGACGTTTGTTTCTGCCTCATCTTTGTTCCTCGTATGAAGACAGACACGGACGTGGCTTAGAGCGACGTTTGTGTCTGCCTCATCTTTGTTCCTCGTATGAAGACAGACACGGACGTGGCTTAGAGCGACGTTTGTGTCTGCCTCATCTTTGTTCCTCGTATGAAGACAGACACGGACGTGGCTTAGAGCGACGTTTGTGTCTGCCTCATCTTTGTTCCTCGTATGAAGACAGACACGGACGTGGCTTAGAGCGACGTTTGTTTCTGCCTCATCTTTGTTCCTCGTATGAAGACAGACACGGACGTGGCTTAGAGCGACGTTTGTGTCTGCCTCATCTTTGTTCCTCGTATGAAGACAGACACGGACGTGGCTTAGAGCGACGTTTGTTTCTGCCTCATCTTTGTTCCTCGTATGAAGACAGACACGGACGTGGCTTAGAGCGACGTTTGTTTCTGCCTCATCTTTGTTCCTCGTATGAAGACAGACACGGACGTGGCTTAGAGCGACGTTTGTGTCTGCCTCATCTTTGTTCCTCGTATGAAGACAGACACGGACGTCGGCTTAGAGCGACGTTTGTGTCTGCCTCATCTTTGTTCCTCGTATGAAGACAGACACGGACGTGGCTTAGAGCGACGTTTGTTTCTGCCTCATCTTTGTTCCTCGTATGAAGACAGACACGGACGTGGCTTAGAGCGACGTTTGTTTCTGCCTCATCTTTGTTCCTCGTATGAAGACAGACACGGACGTGGCTTAGAGCGACGTTTGTTTCTGCCTCATCTTTGTTCCTCGTATGAAGACAGACACGGACGTGGCTTAGAGCGACGTTTGTTTCTGCCTCATCTTTGTTCCTCGTATGAAGACAGACACGGACGTGGCTTAGAGCGACGTTTGTGTCTGCCTCATCTTTGTTCCTCGTATGAAGACAGACACGGACGTGGCTTAGAGCGACGTTTGTGTCTGCCTCATCTTTGTTCCTCGTATGAAGACAGACACGGACGTGGCTTAGAGCGACGTTTGTGTCTGCCTCATCTTTGTTCCTCGTATGAAGACAGACACGGACGTGGCTTAGAGCGACGTTTGTTTCTGCCTCATCTTTGTTCCTCGTATGAAGACAGACACGGACGTGGCTTAGAGCGACGTTTGTGTCTGCCTCATCTTTGTTCCTCGTATGAAGACAGACACGGACGTGGCTTAGAGCGACGTTTGTTTCTGCCTCATCTTTGTTCCTCGTATGAAGACAGACACGGACGTGGCTTAGAGCGACGTTTGTTTCTGCCTCATCTTTGTTCCTCGTATGAAGACAGACACGGACGTGGCTTAGAGCGACGTTTATTTCTGCCTCATCTTTGTTCCTCGTATGAAGACAGACACGGACGTGGCTTAAAGCGACGTTTGTTTCTGCCTCATCTTTGTTCCTCGTATGAAGACAGACACGGACGTCGCTTAGAGCGACGTTTGTGTGTGCCTCATTTTTGTTCCTCGTATGAAGCCAGACACGGACGTGGCTTAGAGCGACGTTTGTGTCTGCCTCATCTTTGTTCCTCGTATGAAGACAGACACGGACGTGGCTTAGAGCGACGTTTGTTTCTGCCTCATCTTTGTTCCTCGTATGAAGACAGACACGGACGTGGCTTAGAGCGACGTTTGTGTCTGCCTCACCTTTGTTCCTCGTATGAAGACAGACACGGATGTGGCTTAGAGTGACGTTTGTGTGTGCCTCATTTTTGTTCCTCGTATGAAGACAGACACGGACGCGGCTTAGAGCGACGTTTGTGTCGGCCTCATCTTTGTTCCTCGTATGAAGACAGACACGGACGTCGCTTAGAGCGACGTTTGTGTGTGCCTCATCTTTGTTCCTCGTATGAAGACAGACACGGACGTTGCTTAGAGCGACGTTTGTGTGTGCCTCATCTTTGTTCCTCGTAAAGAAGACAGACACGGACGTGGCTTAGAGCGACGTTTGTTTCTGCCTCATCTTTGTTCCTCGTATGAAGACAGACAAGGACGTCGCTTAGAGCGACGTTTGTGTGTGCCTCATTTTTGTTCCTCGTATGAAGACAGACACGGACGTGGCTTAGACCGACGTTTGTGTCTGCCTCATCTTTGTTCCTCGTAAAGAACAGACAGACACGGACGTGGCTTAGAGCGACGTTTGTGTCTGCCTCATCTTTGTTCCTCGTATGAAGACAGACACGGACGTGGCTTAAAGCGACGTTTGTTTCTGCCTCATCTTTGTTCCTCGAATGAAGACAGACACGGACGTCGCTTAGAGCGACGTTTGTGTGTGCCTCATTTTTGTTCCTCGTATGAAGACAGACACGGACGTGGCTTAGAGCGACGTTTATTTCTGTCTCATCTTTGTTCCTCGTATGAAGACAGGCACGGACGTGGCTTAGAGTGACGTTTGGTTCTGCCTCATTTTTGTTCCTCGTATGAAGACAGACACGGACGTGGCTTAGAGCGGCGTTTGTTTCTGCCTCATCTTTGTTCCTCGTATGAAGACAGACACGGACGTGGCTTAGAGCGACGTTTGTTTCTGCCTCATCTTTGTTCCTCGTATGAAGACAGACACGGACGTGGCTTAGAGCGACGTTTATTTCTGTCTCATCTTTGTTCCTCGTATGAAGACAGACACGGACGTGGCTTAGAGCGACGTTTGTTTCTGCCTCATCTTTGTTCCTCGTATGAAGACAGACACGGACGTGGCTTAGAGTGACGTTTATTTCTTTCTCATCTTTGTTCCTCGTATGAAGACAGGCACGGACGTGGCTTAGAGCGACGTTTGGTTCTGCCTCATCTTTGTTCCTCGTATGAAGACAGACACGGACGTGGCTTAGAGCGACGTTTATTTCTGTGTCATCTTTGTTCCTCGTATGAAGACAGACACGGACGTGGCTTAGAGCGACGTTTGTTTCTGCCTCATCTTTGTTCCTCGTATGAAGACAGACACGGACGTGGCTTAGAGTGACGTTTATTTCTTTCTCATCTTTGTTCCTCGTATGAAGACAGGCACGGACGTGGCTTAGAGCGACGTTTGGTTCTGCCTCATCTTTGTTCCTCGTATGAAGACAGACACGGACGTGGCTTAGAGCGACGTTTATTTCTGTGTCATCTTTGTTCCTCGTATGAAGACAGACACGGACGTGGCTTAGAGCGACGTTTGTTTCTGCCCCATCTTTGTTCCTCGTATGAAGACAGACACGGACGTGGCTTAAAGCGACGTTTATTTCTGTCTCATCTTTGTTCCTCGTATGAAGAGAGACACGGACGTGGCTTAGAGCGACGTTGGTGTCTGCCTCATCTTTGTTCCTCGAATGAAGACAGACACGAACTAAGAACTAAGCATGACCGTTTAGAATTTCTATCCTTCATTATTCCTTACCAGGTCAAAATTGACTGATTAGATTTCTTTGTAATTTCTTTTTGTACATGCAGCCGCCAGTCACCCGTAATGACACATTTAAATCCAGCCGGGTGCAATTAAAGGATCGAACTGAATCCCATCCCCGTATCTTCCTCTGTTAGCGCTTTTCATGCAGCTTTAGGGTCGCTTATTGTCTCGGCTACAAATGCGCCTTAGCATGTATATTGCCACGCGCCTTTCTTATTTTTCACTTTGGTGTATTCGGTTTTCGTCCAAAAAGGCTGTCAGTGCGCCGAAGAAGGCAGACAACTCGCCCGTCTGCGCATCCAGAGCCAGCAAAAGACCGACAGCCATCGCTACAACCTTCGATGACGCCAGATGGAATACCAACCCGGTGACCGTGTATAGGTCTGGACGCCAATACGCCGACGGGAATTAGTGAGAAGCTTATTCGACGATACTTCGGACCGTACAGGGTACTTGACGCTTCGGCGCACTCGACGACGAGGTTGTCCCTGACGGCATTAGGAACTCTCAGCAACGCCGTGCGCAACCTGAAGTCGTCCATGTCGTGCGCCTCAAGCCATATTACGCGCGTTAGTGAGTCTGAGGACTGTACTTTTTGCTTTATTATTGTACTTTCTTCCTTGTGCTTATGTTTGTTGTACTTTCTTGCTTTATTGTTGTTATTTATTGTTGCATGCATTGCCCCATCCCCCCCCCCCCCCCCCCCCGGGACGATGCTTTTTCAGAGGGAGGCACTGCCACGCGCCTTGCTTATTTTTACTTTGGTGTATTCGGTTTGCGCCCACAAAAACTGTCAGCAATGCTCAGCGCAAACCCCGCCTCATTGTTCGAGAAGCTTCGGGATTATTGCAGATCGTTTTGTTAAGATTGGTCGCAAGACGCGAACCCTCGAGCTTATTCTAGAGCTTGCGCGACAACCAGTGATAAGGCTGGAATATTCGACGACACACGTATAAATGCTGACGCGCTTCACCGCTTGTCAGTTAATCGACGACCGACGCTCTGTGCGCCGATATGACTTTACAGAGTGCATTGCTTCCAGTAATTTGAGTTCCCGTTTCACAGCCACAAGGTCGGCCAAAGAAAGAGCTTCATCTTCGATACGCCCACTGTTGACTTCGTGAACATGACGACCCCGTGATATCTGGTGGAGGTGCTCTTCCTTTTTGTACCGAACGCCCCCTTGAAGCCGTGAACCCAGCCCAAATCTCCAAGAAGACACCGGCAGCATCAGCAGCAGTCGAGCCAGCCGCAGACTAAAAGGACTACCTCCCCAGTACGGACTGTTACCGGACCTCTCAAAAAGCACGGCGACGAAAACAACAGGCAATTAGACGGACGCGGTGTCGCCCGCAGCGATCGTGATGCAGCCGCCCAGGGAGCCGTCAACCTTGCTTCGTTCCCCATGTGAAGACCCCGATACCTGGCTTGAGTCATTTGAAAGGGTCTCAACGTTTAACAACTGGAACTCCGAGGACAAGCTGCGACACGTTTACTTCTACCTGGAAAAAGCAGCTAGGACATGGCTGGAGAATCGGGAGTCCACACTTCGGACTTGGGACCTTTTTCGAAGCACATTCCTGCAGACATTCACGAGCGTCGTTCGAAAGAAAAGGGCCGCGACGTTGCTCGAGACGCTGGTGCAACTCCCGAATGAAAATGTGAGCATCTTCGTGGAAGAAATGACGCGGCTGTTCCGGCACGCTGGCCCTACATGTCCGAGGAGAAGAAGGTACGTTTGCTCATGCGAGGGGTCAATCAAGAACTATTCGCTGGGCTCATGCGGAACCCACAGACGACCGTCCAGGAATTCCTGTCGGAAGCAACAGCGATGGAGAGGATGCTGGAAATGCGAACCCGCCATTTCAATCAACCAACGAGTCAACACAGCCCAGCTGTTTATGCTCCCGATTCTGACGACCTGCAAGAAACTATCTGAGTGATCGTGGGGGAGGAACTCCGCAAGCTGTTACCCTCACCACAGCCGCATGTGGACTCCATCGCAGATATCGTTCGAGAGGAAATCCAGCAGTCGATGGGCACCCCTGAACCGCCACGGCCTCAGCCGCAAGCGTGTGCTGCGCAGCTGCAGCCCGACGCTACGCTCCCGCTTCACGCCCATGTCAAGACGTCGCACCGCCACATTTTCGCCGCCAGACACCGCCGCCACCACCAGTGATGCCAGCGCTACGCTCCGAGGAAGACCGACGTTTGGCGCGCCCTTAACCACCGCCCACTGTGCGGAGAAGCTGGCCACACCTACCGCCGCTGCCAATACCGCCAGGTGGGACTGCGTGGTTTCGCCATCGACGCGCCGCGTC
Source organism: Rhipicephalus appendiculatus (assembly GCA_030522465.1). Classification (NCBI taxonomy): domain Eukaryota; kingdom Metazoa; phylum Arthropoda; class Arachnida; order Ixodida; family Ixodidae; genus Rhipicephalus; species Rhipicephalus appendiculatus. Next base: position 820,002 of record JALIZH010019914.1, read on the forward strand.
CACAGCGGGGTGAAAGACCACGCGACATCGCCGACAATCTCGCAGGAGCTCAGTGGGCACCCCGACTTCCTTCCCGCTCGCCGTCGCCCGGCCGCTATAGGTCACCGCACCGCCGGCAGTGCACTGGCCCCAACAGGGGCCGGTCGCCTAGCCGGTATCCGGGAAACTAAGGGGACCAACCGATGGAGGTGCGGTTGCTGTACGACGAAATGCGGAAGATCCGCCGCGGCCGCCGACGACGACAACGCGACGAAACCTGCAGAACATGGCGTGAAGCAGACGAAGCCCTGCCGGCGAAACGTCTTGGACGTGACAACGGAACATGGAAGCAGCGCAACAAATCGACGCAGCCGTGACCCGACGCCACGACCTAACTGCAACGCGAGACGACGAGCTAGCGACCTCGACGTTCTTATGAACGGCCACCGCGTGACAGCCCTCGTCGACACCGAAGCCGTCTATTCTGTCACCAGCGGACCGTTCGTCACGAAGCTGAAGAAAGTCAAGACCGTGTGGGAAGGCGCTGAGATCCGGACAGCTGGAGGGCACCTTGTAACGCCAGCAGGAATCTGCACAGCGAGAGTCTCAATTAACAACCGGATTTATCCCGCAAGCTTCGTAGTACTACAGCGGTGCTCGAGAGATGTCATCCTTGGTATGGACTTCTTAGGCCTTCATGAGGCAGTCGTCGACATACGATCCAAGTCGATAACGCTATCCGCAGAAAAAGCCGCACACGCCGCCAGGAAAGCACGCATTGAATGTGAAAGACGACCAAGTCAACATTCCCCCCTCGCTCCACCGTCAGCATTTCCGTCGGCACTCAGAAATCAACAGAACAGCACGGTGTCGTTCAAGGCGACCAGCAGCTGTTGATCAACCGCGAAATTGGCGTCGCCAGAGGAATAGCTGAGCTTCGAGGAGGGAAAGCAAAATTGATGCTCACGAACTTCAGCAATGAGTATAAGCACGCGAGCGAAGGCACGACCGTTGCCTACATCGAAGAAATTGTGGAAGCCAACAACGCTTTCACGCCCGCCGAGTCTACCGAACATGCCACGACGAATCGAGGTCCGCAACAAAATTTCGACGTCAATCCGCGCCTTCCAACGCATAAGCAAGAACAGCTCAAAGCACTGCTCCTACAATACAAGGACTGCTTTTCGTCATCGTCAATAATTCGGCAGACACCGGTCGCAAAACAGCGCATCATAACCGAAGAAAGTACCAGGCCACTTCGTCAGAGCCCGTACAGAGTTTCGAGATGAGAACGTGAGGCCATAAAGAAACAAGTCGACGAAATGCTACGTGACGACATCATCCAGCCTTCAAGAGTCCGCGGGCGTCACCTGTGGTGTTAGTGAAGAATACAGATGGGACCCTACAATTCTGCGTCGATTATCGTCGCCCGAACAAAATCACGAAGAAGGACGTGTACCCTCTCCCACGAATAGACGATGGCCTGGAAGGAGTCCACAACGTGAAGTACCTTTCTTCGATGGACCTCAAGAGGGGCTACTGGCAAATCGAAGTCGACGAGAGAGACCGAGAAAAGACTGCCTTCATTACTACAGACGGTTTGTTCGAGTTCAAGGTCATTCCCGTCGGTCCTTGCTCGGCTCATGCGACTTTCCGACGGGTTATGGATACAGTACTGGCAGGATTGAAGTGGCAAACTTGCCTCGTTTACTTGGATGACGTCGTTGTGTTTTCCTCGAACTTCGACGAACAACTCGAGCGCCTTGAATCCGTACTTCAAGCAATGAAAAGCTGCAGACTCACCGTGAAGCTGGGAAAACGCCGCTTCGCGTAAGAGGAGCTCCTGTTTTTGCGTCACGTGATCGGCAAGACTGGAATGCGCCCAGACCCCGCAGAAAACAGCTGCCATCGCCGACTTCCCGCCACCCACCGACAAGAAGGCCGTGCGCCGATTTCTCGGCTTGTCCGCCTATTACAGACGCTTCGTCAAAGCCTTTTAACGCATCGCAGAGCCACTAACGCAGATCTTGAAGCATTTCAGGAACTGAAACGACGCCTGCAGACGCCTCCGATACTTGCGCATTTCGACGAATGCGCCGATACGGAAATCCACACCGACGCAAGCAGCGTAGGTCTCGGCGCCGTTCTTGTGCAGAAGACTAACGGAGAAGAAAGGGTTATCAGTTACGCTAGCCTGTCGCTATCCAAGGCAGAATGCAACTATTCCACGACAGAAAAAGAGTGCCTTGCCATCATCTGGGTTACGTCAAAGTTTTGCCCCTACCGCTATGGAAGGCTCTTCAAAGTTGTGAGCGACCACCACGCCTTGTGCTGGCTAGCTAACTTAAAGGGCCCTTCAGGTCGTCTTGCATGATGGAATCTGAGACGTCAAGAAATCGACATGACCGTCGTTTACAAGTCCGGACGAAAGCACTCTGAAGACGACTGCCTGTCCAGTGCCCCCCGTTGACCCACCACCGCAGGACGATGAGGACGGGGACTACTTCATGGGCACCTTAAGCGCTGATGACTTCGAACTACAGCGCGCTGATCCGGAACTCAACGGCCTTGTAGAATACCTCGAGGGCAAGGTTACCGTAGCTCCAAAGGTATTCAGACGAGGACTGGAGTCGTTTTTCTTGCGGAACGGCGTTCTCCTAAAGAAAAACTGCTCGCCACTTCGGGCCTACTCTCTCCTCGTAGTACCTTCAGCGTTACGTCCCAAAGTTCTGGACGCTCTGCATGACGACCCGACGGCTGGACACCTTGGATTTTCCGGTACGCTGACGAGGATACAAGAAAACCCCTACTGGCCTCGCCTCACTGCCGACGCCACCCACTAGGTGAAGACTTGCCGAGATTGTCAGTGACGGAAGACACCACCGACTAGGCCAGCCGGACTTCTACAGCCCATCGAGCCACCTCGCCAGCCGTTCCAGGAAATCGGCATGGACTTACCGGGGCCGTTCCCGACGTCGAAATCCGGAAACAAATGAATCGTCGTAGCTACTGACTACCTGACCCGCTACGCCGAGGCAAGGGCGCTGCCCAAGGGCAGTACCACTGAGATAGCAAAGTTCTTCATCGAGAACATCGTACTGCGTCATGGCGCCCCAGAGGTCCTCATTACCGACAGAGGTTCGGCCTTTACGGCGGACCTAACTCAGGCGACCCTAAGGTACAGCGAGACAGGTCACCGCCGGACCACCGCCTACCACCCACAGACCAATGGCCTCACCGAGCGTCTAAATAAGACCATCGCCGATATGCTGGCCATGTACGTCGACGTCGAGCACAACACGTACGATGAGATCCTTCCGTCTGTAACATTTGCATACAACACGGCCGTACAAGAAACGACGCAGATGACACCGTATCGATTGGCCTACGGAAGGACTCCGGCAACGACGCTCGACGCCTTGCTTCCCAATGTCTCCGACGAGGAAAACATCGACGTAACCATGTACCTTCAGCGCGCCGAAGAAGGCAGACAACTCGCCCGTCTGCGCATCCAGAGCCAGCAAAAGACCGACAGCCATCGCTACAAGCTTCGATGACGCCAGATGGAATACCAACCCGGTGACCGTGTATAGGTCTGGACGCCAATACGCCGACGGGAATTAGTGAGAAGCTTATTCGACGATACTTCGGACCGTACAGGGTACTTGACGCTTCGGCGCACTCGACTACGAGGTTGTCCCTGGCGGCATTAGGAACTCTCAGCGACGCCATGCGCAACCTGAAGTCGTCCATGTCGTGCGCCTCAAGCCATATTACGCGCGTTAGTGAGTCTGAGGACTGTACTTTTTGCTTTATTATTGTACTTTCTTGCTTGTGCTTATTGTTTGTTGTACTTTCTTGCGTTATTGTTGTTATTTATTATTTATTGTTGCATGCATTGCCACCCCCCCCCCCCCCCCCGGGACGATGCTTTTTTCAGATGGGGGGCCTTGCCGCGCGCCTTTCATATTTTCACTTTGGTGTATTCGGTTTTCGCCCACAAAGACTGTCAGCAATGCTCAGCGCAAACCCCGCCTCATTGTTCGAGAAGCAAGACGCGAACACTCGAGCATATTCTAGAGCTTGCGCGACAGCCAGTGATAACGCTGGAATATTCGATGACACACGTATAAATTCCGACGCGCTTCACCCCTTGTCAGTTCATCGACGACCGACGCTCTGTGCGCCGATATCAGTGTACATAACTGAGGGCGCTTTTGGCGCAAATCAAACGAGGACATAAACACAAAAGAACAGGACGGGCACCGAACTTCCAACTAATTTTATTCCGCAGCGGAACGGAGATTTTATAGCAAAAGCCAAACCATATGATGAGTGCGCGCATCACATTTTCCTTAACAATCAGAGAACCGTAACGTGCTGCTGAGATAACTAATCTGTTTATCTTGCAGGGATAGTGAAGCCGTGCTGACGCAGGCGTCGCCCCTTTGCCTTATGTAATAGGCCTCCATTACTTCTATCTCTATCTTTTCTCTTGCTCTGCCCATAAACCTCGCCTCCGTGAACTTGGGGTAGCATCCGCACACCTTGCAATGCATTGCCATCAGACTGCCAAATCCATTCTTTACATTGAGGCGGTGTTGCCTTGACCTGTCGTTGAAATTGTCCTCGTTTGATTTGCGCCAAAAGTACCCTCAGTGGTGAAGCAGTACCAAATAGCTCAAACCAGAATTCTGCTATATCAGTGTACTGCGTGCATTGCTTGCTGTAATTTGAGTCTCCGTTTCACGGCGACATGTTCGCCCAAATTAAGAGTTTCAGCTTGAAACTCCCTACTGCTGCCTTCGTCCGCGTCACGGCCACGTGGCAATATTTTTAATTTTTGTGTGTACAGTATCCATGTATTTTGCCTTATGATCCACTATACTGCCCAGTTTCTCATTTGTTAATTTTTATTTTCAGTTCGCACAGTGTAGGTGTACATTCGTGCATTCGCTGTCTTTGTCTGTTTTGTAATGTACTTCTTGGCCCTTTTAGATGCGAAGCATCTTATGCTCGGGACTATGCCCGTCCCGCGTCCTTCCTGCGTCCGGCCACTTTCATGAAGTAGGGAAGCACCCATTACGCGAACGAGAACACTGTAGTAATATGAAGGCCGTCAACCACTACCACAGTCATCAGTCATGGCTGATAGCACAGAGCATGGCTACTTAGCAATGGCTAGGCAGGTGGTGTCTGTCGCCCAGGTTGACCCCATTCCTTCATCTTGCTTGCATGTGTTTGGAGGGGGCTTAGTCCGTCCCTCCTTCCCGCGTCCTGCGTCCCACACCACGACTGCGCATGCGCGTCGCCTCCCCCCTCTTTCTCTCCTCTCCTATGCTCACCCCCCTTTCTCTCCTCTAGGAATCCTCTACTCTACGGAGCGGCGCCCGCGTCCAACATCCCCACAGCGCATGCGCGTCATCTCACCCTCTCTCCTCTAGGAATCCTCTACTCTACGGAGTGGCTCCGGCGTCCGACAGTGCATGCGCGTCCTCTCCCCATCTCTCCTCTAGGAATCCTCTACTCTACGGAGCGGCTCCCGCGTCGCACACCCCCACAGCGCATGCACGTCCCCTCCCCCCTCTCTCTCCTCTCCCCCGTCCTCTCCTCTAGGAATCCTCTATGGAGCGGTGCGCATGACAGGTGGTGCGACAGCTGCATACCCCGCTGGGGGGCGCCGCGGTGTGAAATGACTGAGCGCGCGCGCCTCATTCTGTCTCCTGCGCAGCGCCGCTATGAGCGCCCGGACCGCTGCCGTGAAACGAGAGCGTCGACGTTCCTCCTGTCCAAGCTAATTATCCCCCCCGCTGCTTCGCATCCACACATGGTTCCCTTTAGCGGGAGATGGGGAAGTTGACCGTATTAACAAACAAACAAACAAGCGGGGGGCACCATGTATATACCTGAGCGCTTTCGTTTGCATGCTTTCTACTTAAATAGTTCCTTAATGTATGGGGACCAAAGTGCAGCCACATACTCCACGAATGACATGAAAGAAGTTTATGGGCGAAGCTCCTTATGCCTGGGTATGTCCATCCTCCGTTTGTTTGTAGTATCCACCTCTAGTTCGTGAAGTGCTCACTAGATGGCGTTGGTGGCGCTCCCTCCATATATATACATATATATATATATATATATAATTGCATATAATATCGCTAGATGGTGCTAGTTTTAGTATAGTTGATGACTAAACCTAAGAGATGGAACTGTATGGCTCGCTTTATAATATGAAGACGGATCCCTAGACGGCGCGTGTTAGCGCTCCAAGAGGCTCCCTCTTGGCGCGCTTTCTCTTTCGCTCGGAGTCGCCGGATGGAAGACAAGGCTGCGGAACGGAGGGCACGGAAGGCGGCGGCAGCGCGCGCTCGCAGACAGAATCCTGAGGTGAGAGCCCGCGAGGCCGAAGCTGCACGTGGACGCCGCGAAGCAGATCCCGCCGTTCGAGCCCGCGAGGCCGAAGCTGTTCGACAAGCTGCACGGCTGCGGCGCGAAGACCCCGCCGTTCGAGCCCGCGAGGCCGATTTCACGGACCATAAACCATGATAATGAAGGGACAACGCAAGCGAAGCATCATCTGATTAAGAAAAATAAACGTTTGATGTTTGCAATATACAAACAGTGTTTCTCGCTTTTATATGATGATTGATGGGGCGTTACACGGAAGATTCGCGGTTTACCGATGATTCCTTTCGGAGCTTCGCCCCACTCATCATCATTCACCACGTGGATATGCTGTGATTTTTTTATATCAGGTGGCGCTAGTCGGTGGTACTCCCCAAGAAAGAAAAGCCGCTGCACTGCAGTAGATGTTACGCTCTTAATGTGAGAGTTTTGTCTCGAGTCAAATCTGAACATTGTGGTTGAAGCCGTTTCCAGAAATAGACCTATCCGGAGAGGTTGCTTTTAAAATGTCTGTATTTAAATATCAAGCACGTAGGTATCAGTATATATGAATGCTTGTCAGAAACGCAGCAACTTCAACAACTTGTTCCAACAGTTAGACGGAAAGCGCGGTCGTTGTCTCTTGCAGTGCTTCCACTCATGAATGTGCTACGTGTCACTCGCGTGACTGGGTAGGACACTAGCGCCGTGTTCCATTAGGCGGCTGCCATTGCGAGTGACAGTGCTATTTATTCGCAGGTGGTCGAAGACAAACTGCGTAGCATCGAGGATACGATGATTGGCGAAGCCGTGGCACTTGTCCGTGATGGCGCCAGCGACGAAGCCGAGCTGCGTGCTATCAACGCCGGTGTCGCGTCGCGACTTGACGCTGCGTACGACTTGGAGAGCGTGCGCCAGTCACTGGACCACCTGCAGTCGACGCTGGAAGACATGCGCCGCCAGGAGCTCCAGGCAGCCCTGGCCGAAGACGAAGATGAGGGCGATTCGGCTGCCGTCCTCCGAAACGACGGCGCAGACGTCCAAGAGCTGGCGCCCCAAGGCTCTTCGTGGGCCCAGCTGACAGACAAGCGTAAGATGCGTTCGCCTCTAAATACCGACGCTGAATGCTGAATATCCGTCATGAATGCGCTTAAGACGACTCGAAAGAGAGAGAGAAACAACTTTATTAACGGCGCAGCGAGGTCGTTCAACTTAGTGTGCCGGTGGTTCGAATGGTGGTGGCCAGTAGCTCGCCACGACCTTTTCGGCCCAGATAATAACTGCTGTCTGAGTATGTAGTTCATTTGATGATAGCAGTGACTCCCACGCCTCGAGGGAGGAAGCTGGCAGTATTGCTTTTGGAGGTGGGTTCCCCTCGCATTCCCAAAGAATGTGATTTTGGGTAGCCTTCAGGCAGCCGCAATGTCGGCAGTGTGGTTCAATTTCGTCCGGGTAAATTTGAGACAGCCGATGGGGGCTGGGAAAAGAATCTGTTTGAATTTGCCTCCAGATCGTAGCCTGTTCCCTTGTGAGGTCTGCATGCGGGGCCGCGTATGTCTTGCGGTTCTCTCTATAATAGGCTGTAATTTCATTGTATGTGGTGATTCCTTCCTGCGGGAAGTCCAGGGTTGAGGGGTCCACCTCCCGGTTGATTAAACCTCGGGCTACACGGTGGGCCGCCTCATTCCCCGGATTCCCCGCGTGAGCGGCCACCCATACAAGTTGCAGCTTATTACTGAATTTGCTATTTTTAAGGATGTTGGCCGCGATCGGTCCAACACAGCCCATCATAAAGTTCGTGAGCGCCCTCTTAGAGTCACTCAAGATGTAATTAGTTGCGTGGACTGAGGTGGCCAACGTGATGGCGGCTTCTTCGGCCTCTAAGGCGGACGCGGTTTTTACGGTGGCTGCAGTAACAGGTTCCCCGTGGCCGGTCACCGCGCATATGGTGTAACGGTCTCTCGCCTGTCGAGCAGCGTCGACATAGACTACGTTTTGGCGATCCTGAAAGGTTTGTGCTAGTTTTTCTGCCCTTGCCTTTCTTCTTTCGTAATGTATTCCTGCCAGCATATTTTTGGGCAAGGGCTTAATCGTAAGGTGTGCACGAGTTGCCGCTGGTAAGAAAAAAGAGGAGCGGCTATTTGACCGAGCACTTCATATCATACGAAAGCCGGATTTCTGTGGAAACCGGAGTGAATTGGCCGCTCGTGCGGTCACGTGTTCTAACAGTAGATCTCTTTACGCCTGGAATAACGGAAAGGTGGGCTAGTTGGTTAGGCTTCATAGTGATTTATATGGGGCAGCGCTAGAACAAAGACAAGGACGAGAAAAGACTGGACATGCGCTGTACAGGACACAGCGCATGTCCAGTCTTTTCTCGTCCTTGTCTTTGTTCTAGCGCTGCCCTATATAATTCACTATGAATCCTTATGCCCAGCCTAGGTCCGTCCATCACGAACAGAAAACGACGCGCAACCATGAATTCGCTGCACATTGCCTGGAAACCGGTGGCATAGACTCGCGCCTGCTTCGTGAGCCCAGACACGGCTCCGCATAGCTCCTGCCAACTGCGCATGCGCTTTGACAAAACCGCGGCTCTCCTGTGCTTGGTTTCGCCCACCTCTGCTACGCCAGTTGGGAGGAGACCATTAGCTGAGCTTGGCGGGCCACCTTTGACGGGGTCGGCGAAGACATTGGCCTTGCTCAGAGTGAGGTCGCTGCAGAGCCACACCGCGGAGGGTAACCACGACGAACTACTTAGGAGAGCCAGGCTGATATGCTTTCCTGAGACGTGAAACAGCCGCATGCAGATCAACTATTCAATAACCTCGAAATGCCACGTCCAGCTAGGTACCGTCAGCCTCTTTAGCCTTGGGGCAAGCTACGCCCCGGGATCTTTCTTTAGGTGTGCAGCACTTTAGGGGCCCGGGCTGTCGTATGCTGTCATCGTATGTGCTCTCGTAGCTTGGCGTAACGCAGGCGAAACCAGAATTGCACAGCCATCTGTGGAATATTGAGCGCGTGCTCGCGCCAAGGAGGCGTCTTCTTCTTCACTAAGGTGTAGCGTTGCGCTAGTTGGTGCTGCATATTTTCAATGTTTCACAGCGCATAGAACGAGGACAAACACAGATGAGACACACAGAGCGCTGAACTTACAACCGGCTTTTATTTTCCTGCCACAGCAATATATATGCTCATTTCACAGGAAAAACAAGAAGGAAGTACAAAGCAGACGAGCTATGCTAAGGTAGTCAAGGGAATAAAAACCGGTCATCGATATCACATGTTTTACGATAAAAATTCGCATTCCTTGCTCGAAAGAGCAAGCAAAGCTACACTGATACACTTTTTTTTTCACGTCTCAGGATTTCCTGGGCTTCTATGATCTCACGCGCTGTCCTCTTTTTGTTTCTTGCGAGCACACGTGCGTGATTGAAAAGGGGCCGGCACCCACAATCCCGACAATGAATTCCCAAATGCCCACTGATAGCTCTGTCTACATTGTACCTGTGTTCTTTAAGACGTTCATTGAGGCATCCTTCCGGTCGGACCGACATATTCACAGTGACAAGATCTTCTTCTTCTTGTTCTTCGAGCGCCTTGATAATGATAATTGCGCAGCACTTTAGGGGTCCGGGCTGTCGTATGCTGTCATCGTATATGCTCCCGTCACTTGGCGTAACGCAGGCAAAACCACGAATAGCACAGCCATTTGTGGAATATTGAGCACGCGCTCGCGCCAAGGAGGCGTCTACTTCTTGTTCTTCGAGCGCCTTGATAATGATAATTGCGCAGCACTTTAGGGGTTCGGGCCATCGTATGCTGTCGTCGCTTGCGTAACGCAGACAAAACCATGTATAGAAATACAAAGAGAAATAGAAAGAGCGAGCAAGAGAAAGAAAAATAGCGACAAAATTAGAAAGAGACAAGAAAGAGAAGGAAATCGTTAAAAAGAGAGGACAAAATAAATCAAAATAAAGAGAGGAAAAAAAGAAGAAAACGCAAAAAGAAAAAAAAGAAAGAATTCTGAGAGGAGGAAAGAAAGAGAAAACCGAAGAGAAACAAGGTAAACTTCCCAGCTCCGCACTTCCTTCATGCTCGGCTCCACTAGGGTTGCGCTGCCTTTATTTTTTTGCTTCGTTTCGGTCACGCCGGCATTTCATTCAATTGCACTTTCGCATGAGACACAGCAGTTTCGCCTTAAAATCCGTGGTCCGCCTCGGTGGAACAGTGGCTACGGTGCTCGGCTGCTGACCCGAAGGTCGCGGGTTCGATCCCGGCCGCGGCGGTGGCATTTCGATCGAGGCGAAATGGTAGAGGCCCGTGTACTGTGCGATGTCAGTGCACGTTAAAGGACACCAGATGGTCGAAATTTCCGGAGCCCTCCACTACGGCGTCTCTCATAATCATTTCGTGGTTTTGGGACGTTAAACCCCAGATATTATTATTATTGTTATTAAAATCCGTGAGATGTCTTGCCCTCCTTTCTGTGGTACTACCATTGCAGCGGCGATGATCCGCTAGCTATAGTAAACTCACACTCATGAAAAGCGGCACAAGCACGCTGGGTGATATTATGCTTTACCCCAGACACCTTTATTATACGCATGTCAGAACTAGCATCATGCGTTACCATAGGCATCGTCTGCAAGCAATAGCTGGAAATGTCCAGGCTTTTCTACATCTAAATTTTTTAGAGGAGATAAAGACGCTTGCGTAAACCGAAGCTTACGCGCACTGCTCAAATCTATTCGTAGCATTCGAGTCGTAAAAACTACAGAGAATGAATCCTGGCCGTCCAGAGAGCCCGCGATCGTGCCGCCAAGCTCGGATTTGTTGTCCTTACGTGGGACTAGCCGGGTAATTCATAATCACAATTGACATCATCATGAAATAAATATAATCAATGTTACAATACACACTGGCACTGAACTATGACACGATTAATAAAAGTATGATGTCCAGCGCAAATTCCGAGAAGAGTTTGAGGCAGTCTGCGTATGTACCGACACTGAAGAGCATTCTACCTGCTGTATCCCGTCTCACTCCTTCAAAAACTGTGCTTGCATTTTTTTTTGTTCCGCAAGACAAAAATAATTACTGAAACACGAATAAGTTTAGTGAGCGAACAGGTTACGAGGCGTGGAACTGACATACCGAGAAATCAGGAAAATGTTCTTGTTGTCGCAGTCAAATGACAAGTATCGTGGATTTCAAGGAGCTGCTAAAGATACACCTTAAAAGGTCGCTGACCCACTCGGAGTTCAAATACAAAATAGCGGTCTTTTCTTGCTCTCACTATACACTTCTTACACGCTACATCCACCCGCGCAATAAAAAAGTGGGCTAATCAAAGTGAAGCAGCGCACGATAGTAATTCGGGAAAACGCAGAACGGGCGTGCGACTGCATGGCAAAGCAGGTTAGGAGACAAGTCGCATGTGGTCCAATAGAGAGCTTTACGGCATCACGTGACCAGACTGTTGCGTCTCGCGTTGAGGCAAACACATGGAAAACAGCAGGAAAGAATAACGTGCTGGTGCGTATATTCAGAGGCTGTTTATGGACCCTTTCAATCTTGCTTCTAGATAAGCTAGCTCAACGACTCAGCTTGAGACCATGAAATCTTACCGAGTCCTCCCAGATGAACCATTCAACATATATTGAAAGAAATTGCTTCACAATTACAAAACTGAGCGCTGGACCCGGGCAACTCTGCATTAGAGAAGGTTTCTTCTGCGATACAGCTACTTTTGCACAAACTAACCATCCATGAATAGCTCCGTTATCGAATGACGCCCTTAGAATATGTCTCGCGAGAACAGGCCTTTTCTCTCGCTTGGATCTCAGGCAGCAGTGTACTATTTCGTTCATAGCAACCACACTGACGATTTACGCTTAAGTGAGTTAAACAATTTACGCAGTCGCCCTCAACGTGAAAGCTGTAGGTAGTCTGAAGAAGTGATTCGCCTGTCCTGTAGCAACGAACTCAAGAAGCATGTGTTGAGGGTCTCGTTGGTAAGACATGATTATCTCAACTCATTCTGCGTTTGGGATGAGACACCAGAGTAGAAGTAGACACAACGAAGGCAGCCCACCTCCTTGCTATGGTGGCTAGGTTATACATGGGTTTGTTTGCGTGACGCCAAGCGACGACATGAGATGACAGCATACCACCAAACGCCATACCTAAGTATCCTATGAATTGCTCTCTCCCTTCCTCGTCACCCTCACTTCCCTTTCGCACCTTCTTGTCATACAAGCCTATGCTATACGTTGTTCTGCGTACTTAATGAGATGCATTACTGTGATACGCCTTCCTCTTTTCCATGCGCCTCATCCTCACTTGCCTTTCCCACCCATTGCTATACACGGCTATGCGATACATGCTTTTGCCTCCGTGACGCCATACATCACCATGCTCTGCTTTAACCTCTCCTTTCCTCCTTTCTATCCTCGTCACCCTCACTTCCCTCTTGTCAAATATTACTATGATATGCTTCACCCTCACATATTGAAAGTAGCGTAGCCACGCGAGGACGAAGAATGAAACAACGGTACGGGCACTGACCCAATACTAAGAAGTTTATTAGAAAGAACACATATACTTTTATACATGAGGATGTCCCGTACACACCGATGCCGTTAAACATAAACATCGGTGGGGAAACCAATTATGTGAATGTTACCGCCGCATGGACATCGATACCATGTGGGCGGGAAAACCTTAATAACCCAAAAGATGCCTGAACACAATTCAGATCGCTCTGTCACAATCACGCGGAAGGTTGGCTAAGGCACAAATGTTTATCTTTTCCAATATGATAAGCTTCGATCATTTCTCTTATGAGTTCATTCTATGACGGTGAATGATAGCGCAATCATCAAAACAGGGTTCACAACCACTTGCACCACAATGCGCTACGATGTGCGACCATTTATCACTCCTGCCGGTTATTTCGTTCTCTTTAAGGCGCACATTAATGCAGCGCCCCGTCTGCCCTATGTTGATAATTCCACAAGACAATGGCAAATGATATACGACCCCCCATTTTACAGTGAACATCGTTTTAGAGACCGGGCACTAAGTTAATGTTGCATGTTGCATGTCCGCGCCCGTCCCGGTATTTCTTTCTTCGTCCTCGAGCAGCCCTGTTTTCAAGATGACTACCAACCAACTTTCCCAGATCTATTTTACTAAGACTTACCCTCTGCCTTCCTCCTTTCCATTACTCCTCGCCATAACCTTCCTTTCCCGCCCCCCTTGCTATACAATACTAATTCTGCCTCCGTTACACAAGAAATTGCTTTCCTGTGCTTTACACACAGCCTTCCTCTTTTCATTCTTCTCAGCCTCACTTCGCTAGTATTAAACCTCGCTTACCTTTCCCGCCCCCCTTGCTATACAATACTAATTCTGCCTGCGTTACAGAAGAAATGGCTTTCCTGTGCTTTACACATAGCTTCCCCTTTTCATTTTTCTCATCCTCACTTCATCACTGCTGAACCTCGCTTACCTTTCCCGCCCCCCTTGCTATACAATACTGATTCTGCCGGCGTTACACAAGAAATTGCTTTCCTGTGCTTTACACACAGCCTTCCCCTTTTCATTCTTCTCAGCCTCACTTCGCTAGTGCTAAACCTCGCTTACCTTTCCCGCCCCCCTTGCTATACAATACTAATTCCTGCCTGCGTTACACAAGAAATGGCTTTCCTGTGCTTTACACACAGCCTTACCCTTTTCATTCTTCTCAGCCTCACTTCGCTAGTGCTAAACATCGCTTACCTTTCCCGCCCCCCTTGCTATACAATACTAATTCTGCCTGCGTTACACAAGAAATTGCTTTCCTGTGCTTTACACACAGCCTTCCCCTTTTCATTCTTCTCAGCCTCACTTCGCTAGTACTAAACCTCGCTTACCTTTCCCGCCCCCCTTGCTATACAATACTAATTCTGCCTGCGTTACACAAGAAATGGCTTTCCTGTGCTTTACACATAGCTATCCCCTTTTCATTCTTCTCAGCCTCACTTCGCTAGTGCTGAACCTCGCTTACCTTTCCCGCCCCCCTTGCTATACAATACTAATTCTGCCTGCGTTACACAAGAAATTGCTTTCCTGTGCTTTACACACAGCCTTCCCCTTTTCATTCTTCTCAGCCTCACTTCGCTAGTGCTAAACCTCGCTTACCTTTCCCGCCCCCCTTACTATAAAATACTAATTCTGCCTGCGTTACACAAGAAATGGCTTTCCTGTGCTTTACACATAGCCTTCCCCTTTTCATTCTTCTCAGCCTCACTTCGCTAGTGCTGAACCTCGCTTACCTTTCCCGCCCCCTTTGCTATACAATACTAATTCTGCCTGCGTTACACAAGAAATTGCTTTCCTGTGCTTTACACACAGCCTTCCCCTTTTCATTCTTCTCAGCCTCACTTCGCTAGTGCTAAACCTCGCTTACCTTTCCCGCCCCCCTTGCTATACAATACTAATTCTGCCTGCGTTACACAAGAAATTGGCTTTCCTGTGCTTTACACACAGCCTTCCCCTTTTCATTCTTCTCAGCCTCACTTCGCTAGTGCTAAACCTCGCTTACCTTTCCCGCCCCCCTTGCTATACAATACTAATTCTGCCTGCGTTACACAAGAAATTGCTTTCCTGTGCTTTACACACAGCCTTCCCCTTTTCATTCTTCTCAGCCTCACTTCGCTAGTGCTAAACCTCGCTTACCTTTCCCGCCCCCCTTGCTATACAATACTAATTCTGCCTGCGTTACACAAGAAATGGCTTTCCTGTGCTTTACACATAGCCTTCCCCTTTTCATTCTTCTCAGCCTCACTTCGCTAGTGCTGAACCTCGCTTACCTTTCCCGCCCCCCTTGCTATACAATACTAATTCTGCCTGCGTTACACAAGAAATTGCTTTCCTGTGCTTTACACACAGCCTTCCCCTTTTCATTCTTCTCAGCCTCACTTCGCTAGTGCTAAACCTCGCTTACCTTTCCCGCCCCCTTGCTATACAATACTAATTCTGCCTGCGTTACACAAGAAATTGGCTTTCCTGTGCTTTACACACAGCCTTCCCCTTTTCATTCTTCTCAGCCTCACTTCGCTAGTGCTAAACCTCGCTTACCTTTCCCGCCCCCTTGCTATACAATACTAATTCTGCCTGCGTTACACAAGAAATTGCTTTCCTGTGCTTTACACACAGCCTTCCCCTTTTCATTCTTCTCAGCCTCACTTCGCTAGTGCTAAACCTCGCTTACCTTTCCCGCCCCCTTGCTATACAATACTAATTCTGCCTGCGTTACACAAGAAATGGCTTTCCTGTGCTTTACACATAGCCTTCCCCTTTTCATTCTTCTCAGCCTCACTTCGCTAGTGCTGAACCTCGCTTACCTTTCCCGCCCCCCTTGCTATACAATACTAATTCTGCCTGCGTTACACAAGAAATTGGCTTTCCTGTGCTTTACACACAGCCTTCCCCTTTTCATTCTTCTCAGCCTCACTTCGCTAGTGCTAAACCTCGCTTACCTTTCCCGCCCCCCTTGCTATACAATACTAATTCTGCCTGCGTTACACAAGAAATGGCTTTCCTGTGCTTTACACACAGCCTTACCCCTTTTCATTCTTCTCAGCCTCACTTCGCTAGTGCTAAACATCGCTTACCTTTCCCGCCCCCCTTGCTATACAATACTAATTCTGCCTGCGTTACACAAGAAATTGCTTTCCTGTGCTTTACACACAGCCTTCCCCTTTTCATTCTTCTCAGCCTCACTTCGCTAGTACTAAACCTCGCTTACCTTTCCCGCCCCCCTTGCTATACAATACTAATTCTGCCTGCGTTACACAAGAAATGGCTTTCCTGTGCTTTACACATAGCTATCCCCTTTTCATTCTTCTCAGCCTCACTTCGCTAGTGCTGAACCTCGCTTACCTTTCCCGCCCCCCTTGCTATACAATACTAATTCTGCCTGCGTTACACAAGAAATTGCTTTCCTGTGCTTTACACACAGCCTTCCCCTTTTCATTCTTCTCAGCCTCACTTCGCTAGTGCTAAACCTCGCTTACCTTTCCCGCCCCCCTTGCTATACAATACTAATTCTGCCTGCGTTACACAAGAAATGGCTTTCCTGTGCTTTACACATAGCCTTCCCCTTTTCATTCTTCTCAGCCTCACTTCGCTAGTGCTGAACCTCGCTTACCTTTCCCGCCCCCCTTGCTATACAATACTAATTCTGCCTGCGTTACACAAGAAATTGCTTTCCTGTGCTTTACACACAGCCTTCCCCTTTTCATTCTTCTCAGCCTCACTTCGCTAGTGCTAAACCTCGCTTACCTTTCCCGCCCCCTTGCTATACAATACTAATTCTGCCTGCGTTACACAAGAAATGGCTTTCCTGTGCTTTACACATAGCTATCCCCTTTTCATTCTTCTCAGCCTCACTTCGCTAGTGCTGAACCTCGCTTACCTTTCCCGCCCCCCTTGCTATACAATACTAATTCTGCCTGCGTTACGCAAGAAATTGCTTTCCTGTGGTTTACACACAGCCTTCCCCTTTTCATTCTTCTCAGCCTCACTTCGCTAGTGCTAAACCTCGCTTACCTTTCCCGCCCCCCTTACTATAAAATACTAATTCTGCCTGCGTTACACAAGAAATGGCTTTCCTGTGCTTTACACACAGCCTTCCCCTTTTCATTCTTCTCAGCCTCACTTCGCTAGTGCTAAACCTCGCTTACCTTTCCCGCCCCCCTTGCTATACAATACTAATTCTGCCTGCGTTACACAAGAAATGGCTTTCCTGTGCTTTACACATAGCCTCCCCTTTTCATTTTTCTCATCCTCACTTCATCACTGCTGAACCTCGCTTACCTTTCCCGCCCCCCTTGCTATACAATACTGATTCTGCCTGCGTTACACAACAAATGGCTTTCCGTTGCTTTACACACAGACTTGCCCTTTTCGTTCTTCGCATCCTCACTTCACTACTGCTGAACCTCACTTGCCTTTTCCGCCCCCCTTCCTGCACAATACAAATGCTCCCTGCTTACACAACGGATGTCTTTCCTGTGCTTTACCTTTTCATTCTTCTCATTCTCACTTCACTACTGCTAAACCTCGCTAATCTTACTGTCCCCTTGCAACACAACACTAATTCTGCCTGCGTTAGAAAATAAATGGCTTTCCGTTGCTTTACACAGAGACTTGCCCTTTTCGTTCTTCGCATCCTCACTTCACTACTGCTGAACCTCACTTGCCTTTTGCGCCCCCCTTTCTGCATAATGCAAATGCTCCCTGCTTACACAACAGATGTCTTTCCTGTGCTTTACCTTTTCATTCTTCTCATCCTCACTTCACTACTGCTAAACCTCGCTAATCTTCCTGCCCCCTTGCAACACAACACTAATTCTGCCTGCGTTACAAAATAAATGGCTTTCCGTTGCTTTACACAGAGACTTGCCCTTTTCGTTCTTCGCATCCTCACTTCACTACTGCTGAACCTCTTGCCTTTTCCGCCCCCTTTCTGCACAATGCAAATGCTCCCTGTTTACACAACAGATGTCTTTCCTGTGCTTTACCTTTTCATTCTTCTCATCCTCACTTCACTACCGCTAAACCTCGCTAATATTCCTGCCCCCTTGCAACACAACACTAATTCTGCCTGCGTTACAAAATAAATGGCTTTCCGTTGCTTTACACAGAGACTTGCCCTTTTCGTTCTTCGCATCCTCACTTCACTACTGCTGAACCTCACTTGCCTTTTCCGCCCCCCTTTCTGCACAATGCAAATGCTCCCTGCTTACACAACAGATGTCTTTCCTGTGCTTTACCTTTTCATTCTTCTCATCCTCACTTCACTACTGCTAAACCTCGCTAATCTTCCTGCCCCCCTTGCAACACAACACTAATTCTGCCTGCGTTACAAAATAAATGGCTTTCCGTTGCTTTACACAGAGACTTGCCCTTTTCGTTCTTCGCATCCTCACTTCACTACTGCTGAACCTCACTTGCCTTTTGCGCCCCCCTTTCTGCACAATGCAAATGCTCCCTGCTTACACAACAGATGTCTTTCCTGTGCTTTACCTTTTCATTCTTCTCATCCTCACTTCACTACTGCTAAACCTCGCTAATCTTCCTGCCCCCCTTGCAACACAACACTAATTCTGCCTGCGTTACGAAAAAATTGGCCGCGTATCTGCGTGCTTCGCCGCAAATGTCGTCGAAAGACGATAGTCTTCTGCCGGCCGTACTACACTGTTTGCCTTGCCTCAGACAGCACATTCTCTATGTTGAATAGGCCGCATCTAGCTGGCCTTGATAAAATAGAAGAGGCGCTGCGTGAGACATGGACGCCATCTGGCAGTGCTGTCGAGAAACATCACCTTGTGCAGAACCCAGCAGCAAAATATCGTCGGCCGAGGGCTTTTTCGTGCATAGCGTCGCTTTTTGAGCGCAGCCTAAGAAACGCTGGGGTCTTCATAATTACGTATCTATGTATTTTCTTATAAAGAAACATACCAGAGACTGCTTATTTATTGACGTTGCTCCTCAGACATGCGTAACATTTGCTTTTTGATCGACAATGTTCACAAGTATGAACAAAAATACTTTTGCAAGATGGCTGGGCGCTCAGAAAGTGGTTAAACTTTGGCCGGGTGGCTGAATCGTGTGACGTGCCGACAAACAGAGAAACAGACAGACAGACAGACATACAGACAGACAGACAGACAGACCACAATTTCTCCGGTTAAGTATCCCAAGAAAGACTATCGTCTTTAATAAATGGCTTTCCGTTGCTTTACACAGAGACTTGCTCTTTTCGTTCTTCTCATCCTCACTTCACTACTGCTGAACCTCACTTCCCTTTCCCGCCCCCCTTGCTGCACAATACTAATTCTCCCTGCTTACACAACAGATGTCTTTCCTGTGCTTTACCTTTTCATTCTTCTCATCCTCACTTCACTACTGCTAAACCTCGCTAACCTTCCTGCCCCCCTTTCAACACAACACTAATTCTGCCTGCGTTTCACAACAAATGGCTTTCCGTTGCTTTACACACAGACTTGCCCTTTTCGTTCTTCTCATCCTCACTTCACTACTGCTGAACCTCACTTGCCTTTTCCGCCCCCCTTGCTGCACAATACAAATGCTCCCTGCTTACACAACAGATGTCTTTCCTGTGCTTTACCTTTTCATTCTTCTCATCCTCACTTCACTACTGCTTAACCTCGCTAATCTTCCTGCCCCCCTTGCAACACAACACTAATTCTGCCTGCGTTGCAAAATAAATGGCTTTTTGTTGCTTTGCACAAAGACTTGCCCTTTTCATTCTTCGCATCCTCACTTCAATACTGCTGAACCTCACTTGCCTTTCCCGCCCCCCTTGCTGCACAATACTAATTCTCCCTCCTTACAAAACAGATGTCTTTCCTGTGCTTTACCTTTCATTCTTCTCATCCTCACTTCACTACTGGTAAACCTCGCTAACCTTCCTGCCCCCCTTTCAACACAACACTAATTCTGCCTGCGTTACAAAATAAATGGCTTTCCGTTGCTTTACACAGAGACTAGCCCTTTTCGTTCTTCTCATCCTCACTTCACTACTGCTGAACCTCACTTGCCTTTCCCGCCCCCCTTGCTGCACAATACTAATTCTCCCTGCTTACACAACAGATGTCTTTCCTGTGATTTACCTTTTCATTCTTCTCATCCTCACTTCACTACTGTTAAACCTCGCTAACCTTCCTGCCCCCCTTGCCACACAACACTAATTCTGCCTGCGTTACAAAATAAATGGCTGTCCGTTGCTTTACACAGAGACTTGCCGTTTTCATTCTTCCTCATCCTCACTTCACTACTGCTAAACCTCGCTAACCTTCCTGCCCCCCCTGCAACACAACACTACTTCTGCCGGCGTTACAAAATAAATGGCTTTCTGTTGCTTTACACAGAGACTTGCCCTTTTCGTTCTTCGCATCCTCACTTGACTACAGCTGAACCTCACTTGCCTTTCCCGCCCCCTCTTGCTGCACAATACTAATGCTCCCTGCTTACACAACTGATGTCTTTCCTGTGCTTTACCTTTTCATTCTTCTCATCTTCACTTCACTACTGCTAAACCTCGCTAACCTTCCTGCCCCCCTTTCAACACAACACTAATTCTGCCTGCGTTACAAAATAAATGGCTTTCCGTTGCTTTACACAGAGACTAGCCCTTTTCGTTCTTCGCATCCTCACTTCAATACTGCTGAACCTCACTTGCCTTTCCCGCCCCCCTTGCTGCACAATACTAATTCTCCCTGCTTACAAAACAGATGTCTTTCCTGTGCTTTACCTTTCATTCTTCTCATCCTCACTTCACTACTGGTAAACCTCGCTAACCTTCCTGCCCCCTTGCAACACAACACTAATTCTGCCTGCGTTACAAAATAAATGGCTTTCCGTTGCTTTACACAGAGACTTGCCCTTTTCGTTCTTCGCATCTTCACTTCACTACTGCTGAACCTCACTTGCCTTTTCCGCCCCCCTTTCTGCACAATGCAAATGCTCCCTGCTTACACAACAGATGTCTTTCCTGTGCTTTACCTTTTCATTCTTCTCATCCTCACTTCACTACTGTTAAACCTCGCTAACCTTCCTGCCCCCCTTGCAACACAACACTAATTCTGCCTGCGTTACAAAATAAATGGCTTTCCGTTGCTTTACACAGAGACTTGCCCTTTTCGTTCTTCGCATCTTCACTTCACTACTGCTGAACCTCACTTGCCTTTTCCGCCCCCCTTTCTGCACAATGCAAATGCACCCTGCTTACACAACAGATGTCTTTCCTGTGCTTTACCTTTCATTCTTCTCATCCTCACTTCACTACTGGTAAACCTCGCTAACCTTCCTGCCCCCTTGCAAGACAACACTAATTCTGCCTGCGTTACAAAATAAATGGCTTTCCGTTGCTTTACACAGAGACTTGCCCTTTTCATTCTTCGCATCTTCACTTCACTACTGCTGAACCTCACTTGCCTTTTCCGCCCCCTTTCTGCACAATGCAAATGCTCCCTGCTTACACAACAGATGTCTTTCCTGTGCTTTACCTTTCATTCTTCTCATCCTCACTTCACTACTGGTAAACCTCGCTAACCTTCCTGCCCCCCTTGCAAGACAACACTAATTCTGCCTGCGTTACAAAATAAATGGCTTTCCGTTGCTTTACACAGAGACTTGCCCTTTTCGTTCTTCGCATCCTCACTTGACTACAGCTGAACCTCACTTGCCTTTCCCGCCCCCCTTTCTGCACAATGCAAATGCTCCCTGCTTACACAACAGATGTCTTTCCTGTGCTTTACCTTTCATTCTTCTCATCCTCACTTCACTACTGGTAAACCTCGCTAACCTTCCTGCCCCCTTGCAAGACAACACTAATTCTGCCTGCGTTACAAAATAAATGGCTTTCCGTTGCTTTACACAGAGACTTGCCCTTTTCGTTCTTCGCATCTTCACTTCACTACTGCTGAACCTCACTTGCCTTTTCCGCCCCCCTTTCTGCACAATGCAAATGCTCCCTGCTTACACAACAGATGTCTTTCCTGTGCTTTACCTTTCATTCTTCTCATCCTCACTTCACTACTGGTAAACCTCGCTAACCTTCCTGCCCCCCTTGCAAGACAACACTAATTCTGCCTGCGTTACAAAATAAATGGCTTTCCGTTGCTTTACAACGAGACTTGCCCTTTTCGTTCTTCGCATCTTCACTTCACTACTGCTGAACCTCACTTGCCTTTTCCGCCCCCTTTCTGCACAATGCAAATGCTCCCGCTTACACAACAGATGTCTTTCCTGTGCTTTACCTTTCATTCTTCTCATCCTCACTTCACTACTGGTAAACCTCGCTAACCTTCCTGCCCCCTTGCAAGACAACACTAATTCTGCCTGCGTTACAAAATAAATGGCTTTCCGTTGCTTTACACAGAGACTTGCCCTTTTCATTCTTCGCATCTTCACTTCACTACTGCTGAACCTCACTTGCCTTTTCCGCCCCCTTTCTGCACAATGCAAATGCTCCCTGCTTACACAACAGATGTCTTTCCTGTGCTTTACCTTTCATTCTTCTCATCCTCACTTCACTACTGGTAAACCTCGCTAACCTTCCTGCCCCCCTTGCAAGACAACACTAATTCTGCCTGCGTTACAAAATAAATGGCTTTCCGTTGCTTTACACAGAGACTTGCCCTTTTCGTTCTTCGCATCTTCACTTCACTACTGCTGAACCTCACTTGCCTTTTCCGCCCCCCTTTCTGCACAATGCAAATGCTCCCTGCTTACACAACAGATGTCTTTCCTGTGCTTTACCTTTCATTCTTCTCATCCTCACTTCACTACTGGTAAACCTCGCTAACCTTCCTGCCCCCCTTGCAAGACAACACTAATTCTGCCTGCGTTACAAAATAAATGGCTTTCCGTTGCTTTACACAGAGACTTGCCCTTTTCGTTCTTCGCATCTTCACTTCACTACTGCTGAACCTCACTTGCCTTTTCCGCCCCCCTTTCTGCACAATGCAAATGCTCCCTGCTTACACAACAGATGTCTTTCCTGTGCTTTACCTTTCATTCTTCTCATCCTCACTTCACTACTGGTAAACCTCGCTAACCTTCCTGCCCCCCTTGCAAGACAACACTAATTCTGCCTGCGTTACAAAATAAATGGCTTTCCGGTGCTTTACACAGAGACTTCCCTTTTTCGTTCTTCGCATCCTCGCTTCACTACTTCTGAACCTGACTTGCCTTTCCCGCCGCCTTGCTGTACAATACTAATTCTGCCTGCGTTACACAACAATTGACTTTCGTGTGCTTGACACACAGCCTGCCCCTTTTCATTCTTCTCATCCTCACTTCACTAGAGCGCGGCACCTCGCTTACCATTCCGGCCCCCTTGCTATACAACACTAATTCTGCCTGCGTTACAAAATAAATGGCTTTCCGGTGCTTTATACAGAGGCTTCGCCTTTTCATTCTTCTCATTCTCACTTCGCTACTGCTGAACGCCGTTTTCCCTTGCCGCCCCCCTTGCTCTATAATACTAATTCTGCCTGCGTTACAGAACAATATACTTTCGTGTGCCTTACACACAGCCTTCCGCTTTT